>CAJDSM010023226.1:0-22066 GCA_903981925.1 Ostrea lurida
TAGGCGGAGATAGAGATAGCATACTAAAGATCTCCCTAGGGCTTTAAATTTCCTCCATTACTAATGATGTGTTGTGAAACACGAGATTCGCGCATGTATTCCAGCATGCCAGGTGGAATGGGGCTTGTCAGAAGGATTATGCATGTGAAATATGAAAGGTCTATTCCCTTACCATGTCTAAGAAGTTTATTTAAAATGTAGGTCAAGAGTTCAGGTCAATACATTTTGGGTACAATGATATAAGGGCTGTGTCATATAATGGAACTACATGTGAATATGAAAGCCCTATCTCATGGCCATTCCAATAAGTAAGTGGTCAATGTTAAAGTTTTTGAAAGTAGGTCAAAAGTTCAAGATCAGGAGGTAAAAAATGTTGGTAGTCAACGGTAAGATTTTATCATATAGAAAATTATACAAGTGAATATATCAAAGCCCTAGTCCTACCATTCAAAAGGTATAATGGAAGTTTAAATTTTTTGAATAATTAGGTCAACTTCAAGGTCAAGGTCAGGAGATTCAAAAATTTTGGCATCCACGGAAAGGTCTTGTCATAAGATAACATATATGTGGAATATTCATTAGCCCTAGTACTTACCATTCAAAAGTTATAACTAAGGTTAACAGTTTTTGAAAAGTAGGTCAACACTTCAAGGTCATGGTCAGAAGGTCAAAAATTATGGTACCCACGTAAGGTCTTGTCATAAGCAACATACATGTGAAATAGTTAAAGCCAGTAGCTTACCATGTAAAAGTTTATAGCTAAGGTTAAAGTTTTTGAAAATTAGGTCGAACTTCAAGGTCAAGGGGTCAGGAGGTCAAAAAATTTTGGTATCCACGGAAAGGTCCTTATCATTTAAATTTTATTTCACGTGTATCACCCTAGCGCCGATTCCTCATTGGTTAAAACGCCTTTGAATTGAGGTGATTTTCAATCACGTACCTTGAACAACAGTAAAGTCTAATAAACATTATTTTTGTTGTGTGTATATAAAATTATAATGATAAGAAATAAATCTTTATATTTGTTTTCGGGTGATATGCAGGTTATCACCGGAATTTTAGACGGTAAAACATTTTCATCATTGCGCTTGCGCGCATTGATGAGTTTTACGTCTAAAATTCGGTGATACCTGCATCACCCGAAAAAAATAGTATAGATTCATTTTCTATATGTCATAAGAAACAGACATGTGAAATATCAAAGCCCTAGTACTTACCAATTTAAAAGTTATAATGAAGGTCAAAGTTCTTTGAAATTAAGTCAAACTTTAAGGTCAACGTCAGGAGGTCAAAGAATTTTGGTATCACGGAAAGGGTCTTGTCATAGAAACATATATGTGAAATATCAAAGCCCTAGTACTTACCATTCAAAAGTTATAACTAAGGTTACTTTTTTGAAAAGTAGGTCAAACTTCAAGGTCAGTGGTCAGGAGGTCAAAAATTTGGTACCGCACGTAAAGGTCTTGTGTCATAAGAAACATAACATGTGAAATATCAAAGCCTAGTACTTACCATTTAAAAGTTATAGCTAAGGTTAAAGTTTTTGAAAATTAGGTCAAACTTCAAGGTCAAGGTTCAGGAGGTCAAAAATTTTGTGGTACCCGGCGAAGAGGTCTTGGTCATAAGAACATTACATCTGAACATCGAACCCCTAGTACTTACCATTCAATAGTTTATAACTAGATTAAAGTTTTTGAAAAGTAGGTCAAACTTCAAGGTCCAAGGTCAGGAGGTCAAAAAATTTTTGGTACCCACGGAAAGGTCGTTGTCATAAGGAACATACATTGTGAAATATCAAAAGCCCTAGTACTTACAACATTCAAAAGTTTATAGCCAAGGTTGAAGTTTCAGATTAGAATGACAGAGGACAGAATGACAGACAGGACAAAAACTAATGCATGCCCCCGATCTTCGATCATGGGGGCATAAAAATAACTAGAAAATATCAGCTACATGTTCCTAAGCATCAAACTATACTGAATGTATCTAGCCTAGGCGTCCAATTTAAGGTATAATAAATGAGTTCTTTATACAAATATCAGTTGTATATGAAAATACAAACTAAACCGTGACATGGCGGAAACATCACAGAGTTAATGCAAACAAAGAGGTATTAATAAGCAATCATTCGGTATCTAGCGTAAAACTTTCCCTATATGGGAGATAAACTGCATTGTCATAAAGCTATGTAGAGCTATTAAACTTGTATGATTTGCTACCACATGTTCGAATCCAGCTATAAAGCCAGTAAGTTGAAATTATCTATAAATTAGAATCATGGAAAATGGCCGATACCTGTTTAAGACCTCTCTGAGTAAGTGCAGAACATTCCATATACTTGACGGCTCGTATTTTATTGGCTAATTTGATACCCTGTTCTCGCTTTACGGGAGATAGCCCCTGGGCGGCCAGCTGTCCTATAGCCTCTTTGTTTTCTCGTAGATCTATTTTAGTTCCTGCAAAATTGAAAACAATAAAATATTTTCTGAAATATTCCAAAATTGACCGTCATTTAATTTTAAATATTGACCAGCAGAGATGTTTTTCCACCTTTTTACTGAGTTAGATTGTGACAAGTAGATTGATTGATTGTGACAAGTAGATTGATTTATTGTGACGTAATAAAAACGTTGTGACTACATAACAAACATGTCACAATCAAAAAGGAAGATAACTTTTAAAAAATAAAAGCAATCATGGCAAGATTCTCCAGATAGCACTACCGATACCAATAGTAGGCAACTATTTAAGGTTAGAAATAGCAAAAGCACCACCCATTGTTATCTCAATGTTAACTTGTAAAAATAATTTTCAGAGGAGCAAAAATATCAATTATGTAGAGTGTTTTTTCTACGTAGAGAATATAGAAACTATTCTTATAAACTGAATATACAACAAACTATTTTATTGATTTATTTTGTTTTTCTTATAACAAAACAATTAGTGACTGTGTTTTCGGGCAACCATGATTATGTTAGTCCCTACGAAAATATTGCCCCCTGCTCCAGTCAACATTCCGTCCCTTGGAACGAACATAATCAATGTTGCCCTCAACCCCAGTCAATCTTTGTATAATATTTGAACAGTTCTCTTCTCTACCTGTGATCACATGCAAGACAAAGCCACACAGTTCAGATGTCAAAGCCACACAGTTCAGAGGTCAAAGCCACACTCCAAGGAAACAAGGAGAAATCACCTCCACAGAACTCTAGGACACTCTCAGTACTCTTTACTTACCTACTAAAAGAATGGGTGCTTCAGGACAATGATGTTTGACCTCTGGATTCCACTTTGTTGTGACATTTTCATACGATGATGGACTGACTACACTAAAACATATTAAGAAGACATCTGTCTGCAAAGGAAAAAAATATACACTAGATATGACAGCAAACAAAAACAACAATGAATTTTTCATACTTCCAGTATACATAGATGCACTATTACTATATCAAGGTCCACTGACCACAAAAGTACTGAATCAGTAAGTCATATTCACCCCCCCCCCCAAAAAAATCCAAGGAAACAAGGAGATTCAATTAAAGTAACTTAATTCAATTAAAGAAACTTTGTGGCCAAAAAAAATCCAGTGGTAAAAAAAATCCTGACAATTCATATTGCATGTACTTTAAAACAACAAACCTGAGGATAAGATAAAGGTCGTAGTCTGTCGTAATCTTCTTGTCCAGCAGTATCCCACAATCCTAAGCTGACTGGAACACTATCTACCATCATGTTAGCTGTATAATTATCGAATCTACAACAAAGAGCAAAAGGACAGTTACGCAACAGGTTTACATTTGGTTGGTTTATGGACATTTTTAAAAAAAGATAATTAGGTCATTGATTTAATATGAATAGAAATACTCGTAATAATTTGTTATATCAAATTTAATCATCTAGGATTTGCACATGTACCACATCATATGCTCTCAGGTAATACTTTAATTAAACAAGCGTGAAATTTCACTGACATTGTAAGGAAAATCTGGTCTTGTGTGACATTCAATTGATATCAAATGTACACTAGCTACTGTCTATATTACATATGAGGTTCATGTCAAACACAAAATTAATTAATTGTTTTTCAAAAGCTCTGATTTGTAACCTAATGTTACACATTGAATTTGTATCAGCGTTTGATATTTGTTTCCTGTATATATTATTCTGACCTTGTTATTTATTTTACTGAAGTCAAATGAGCATAACTCTGTCAGGGGTAGACAAATGGCACTCCCCAACACCCGGATCAACCATAATTTAGACTTGGACAGATAAAATCGAAAGAAGAAATTGTCATAGGGCAAGTGATTCTTTAAAGTAAAATGAAAATATGAGATAATAATATCAACCTTAATGTAAATGCATTGAAAGTGTTAAAATAGAAATACAAATCCCCCCTCCTCCCCCCTCTCTGGTAAGAGAGGGAATGGGTCCCTAAAATGTTTATACAAAAGATGAAATTACAATCAATTGTAAAGTGTCAAATCGACTTGGAAGGTGTCATGGTAGACAATATTTAGCAACAACTGACAGGACTTTTGACTGCAATAATATTGACAATCACCGTCTGCATCTACAAAGCACACGATGTATGAATAAACAATCCCGGAGATATCTCAAATCATTGGGAAGGAACTTGGCCATTACAATGAGCAAACAGAATAAAAATACAAGATAAACAATTCTAAAATACAAGTAGTTTTATTAACATTTTAGTTTAGGTGGGGCGAGAGAATTTTGTGGTAGGCCAAGTGCATTTGGCGTTTATACCTATCCTTGGGCAATTACTTAAAAAATGTCTACCCCTGTCTGTCAACAATAATCAAGCTCAACTAGAATCATGAAATAAAGCTTAACCTGGATATTTTCACCATGCATCGATATACCAAATTTCAGCTGATTATGTGCTTCCATAGCAGAAATAATGAATGAAAAACGATCGAATTATGGCAGAATGGACAGACAGAGAGGCGTAACATTTCTGAATGATATAATGCAAACTTTTAATCTCCTTTAGTGTCACAGGTAGGGGACTAATAAAATTAAAGAATTAACATAATTAATTGATATATCTGAACTTGATAAAATTCATTTGAAAAACTTACTTAAAGTCTGAAGAGTCAAAGTTATGAATAGGACCTGACAAGCAAACCCCAAACATGTCTGCTTTCATTGTTAAAACATATAGTGCAATTTAATGGTGTGTTTCACCCTTAGATAAATCATAGTCTACTCCACATATTTCAATGTACCAGTGGTACATGTAGTAAGATACAACAAAATATGTTTGTGAAACACTCAGATGCCCCTGAATTATAACAAAGTAACATTTTAGTGAATTTTTTTTCAAAGAACTAAGGTCAGAGGTCAATTTCAAGATCACAAGATCAACATATGTGGTACCAATGGAAAGGTCTTCTCACAAGAAATGCACACATGATATATATAAAAGCAGTGCAGATGACAGCATTTCAAATCGACTCTGAAATGTTTGTGAAAAATTTACTCCAAAAGTACAATCCTGTGTTTGAAAATTAAAATTTGTGAGGCCAATGCCTCGAAAAATAGTCTTGGCTTCAGGGAATTGGAACCTCAATGATACATGCTAACTGTACAGTTACCCTTGAGCCAGGCAAACTGAGAGTGGTTTACCTACACTGTGTGTACATATTCCACTGGGCAATTGTCAGTAATTTACTTACACTGTGGGTACATATTCCCCTGGTTCAGTAATTTACATTACAACTGGTTGCGGTACATATTCCCCTGGGAAACTGTCAGTAGGTTCTTTAACACTGTGGTACATATTCCCCTGGGAAACTGTCAGTAGTTTACTTACACTGTGGTACATATTCCCCTGGAAAACTGTCAGTAGTTTACTTACACTGTGGGTACATATTTCCCTGGGAAACTGTCAGTAGTTTACTTTCACTGTGGGTACATATTCCCCTGGGAAACTGTCAGTAGTTTACTTACACTGTGGGTACATATTCCCCTGTGAAACTGTCAGTAGTTTACTTACACATGTGGTACATATTCCCCTGGGAAACTGTCCAGTAGTTTTTACTTACACTGTGGGTACATATTCCCCTGGGAAACTGTCAGTAGTTTACTTACACTGTGGGTACATATTCCCTGGGAACTGTCAGTCTCAGTAGTTTACTTACATGTGGGGTACATATTCCCCTGGGAAACTGTCAGTATAGTTTACTTACACTGTGGGTACATATTCCCCTGGGAAACTGTCAGTAGTTTACTACACTGTGGTACAATTCCCTGGGAAACTGTCAGTAGTTACTTACACTGTGGGTACATATTCCCCTGGGAATCTGTCAAGTAGTTTATTTACACTGTGGGTACATATTCCCCTGGGAAACTGTCAGTAGTTTACTTACACTGTGGGTACATATTCCCCTGGGAACGCTGTCAGTAGTTTACTACACTGGGGGTACATATTCCCCCTGGGAAACTGTCAGTAGTTTACTCTACACTGTGGGTACATATTCCCCTGGGAAACTGTCAGTAGTTTACTTACACTGTGGGTACATATTCCCCTGGGAAACTGTCAGTACTAGTTTACTTACCTGTGGGTACATATTCCCCTTGGAAACTCGTCAGTAGTTACTTACACTGTGGTACATATTCCCCTGGGAAACTGTCAGTAGTTTACTTACACTGTGGGTACAATATTCCCTGGGAATCTGTCAGTAGTTTATTTTACACTGTGGGTAACATATTCCCCTGGAAACTGTCAGTAGTTTACTTACACTGTGGGTACAATTCCCCTGGGAATTGTCAGTAGTTTACTTACACTGGGTACATACATGTCTTTCCCACCGTACCATCTCCTACCACCACGCATTTGATTGGCCGACCCTGAGCCATGGCACACTTCTATTTATATAACTTTTATTTCCTATAAATAGAAATAAATACAAAATAAAATTACATATCCACATGCATAAAATTTGCAATATTTGGAAAATATTAAAAGAACTTTCACGTAATTAACAGTTTTGTTACAGGTTTAGAGATTAATTCATAATCTACATGTACGCACTACATCAACGCCATTGATGAATCAGACTTGCATGTATATAGTGGTCTATCAACAAATTAACAGATGTTTAGGGGAGATACTCATGTTTTGACAGATCTTACAGCACTTCTAAGCCCATCAAACAAAATATTCTCACTCAATGTCAAGATATATTCCCTCCCCAGTACAGGGTATCCCAAAATCTCTCCCCAGTACAGGGTATCCCAAAATTAACACTCCTGAGAATCAGTGATAGATCAGTCACCTTAACTGTGTACAACACAACAACAGAAATAATTAGTACATTTCTTATCAATTTGTTTTTTTAAAAATTCAACATTCTGGATTTATAACTTTTTTAATGCCTTTACAGCTTATGACCCTAATCCTACTGAACAGCCTATATCCACACAACTTGTGTACAACCCTGCAGTAAGCAAGTGTAACATGACCTGGCCAGTGAATATATATATGCGGTGTTTTATCTTTGTGGTACAGAGATAAGATGTTGTAGTTTACCATTTCCTGGCTGCGATCTACACGATGTCTGCTTCTCTAAAGCGGAACTAAAAACTCACTGATGATTTTAACACTGTCATTCAAAAATCTGTTATCAGAGACCATGAATCATTCTTTGGAAGGGATTTCTGCATGAATACCCATGAAAAATGTAATATATCTCTACAAAAATTTTTGTTATTATATAATTCATTCATGTTTACAATATAAAACCTAGAATTTTACTACATCCCCCCAATATTCTACATTGCACAGGATTCTATATGGTTTTAATATATCATTATTATGTAATTCAAATAATGAGAGCTCGGTATAATAGTACTACTACGATATCAATCAATTAGTCACAGACCAGCTGACCAATTCTACCTTCAAACTAACATGTAAATGACAAACACATGTTTCACAGATCTATGATGTACTCTCCCAACCACCAGTAGTGCACCTACAGTTAGTGTCCCACACTACTGCAAGGTCAATTCCCACGACATCATTCAGAAATATCTTTCTAATCTCTGATAACATATTGTAGAATCTTGTCCAGTTCATTGCATGTGCAATCTTTTATTTTTACCATGATTTATGAGTCTGAAACTCCTTTCACTTTACTCTTGGTGCACATTTAATTTGTGCTCCTCGATAAAAGGTATCTCTTCTATCATTTTATTATTTTTCATTGTAATTTCTTGACTTCTATTGGTCGAAACAACACCACATTATTTTTATAAACAATGAATTGACCTGAATTAAGTTTCCTAAAATAGAAGTAAATTGACCTGNAATTGACCTGATGTATCCTAAAATAGCACCACTTTCGTTATACTGTCAGCTTTCTATTGTGACATCACAATTACAGTAATATCCTTTCAGCTTTTTATTGTGACGTCACAATTATAGAGCTAAAATCAATAACTTAGCACTGCATTATTATACTAAATATTGTGATAGTTACCGTATTGCAGCAAAACTGTTAAAAAATAATAAAACAATTATAGCATGTTGAATTCGGTCAATTTATGGTTTTATAGCACCAACCCTGAGTAGACCTCGGACTGCGTCCTCCATCAATATTGTACTCAGGGTTGGTGCTATAANATCCTCCGTCAATATTGTACTCATGCAGGGTTGGTGCTATAAAACCATGAATTGGCCTCATCAACATGCTATAATTGTTTAGTGTTTCTGTTGACGTATAATTGTATATAGTGTTTCTGTTGACGTATAATTGTATAATGTTTCTGTTGACGTATAATTGTAGTGTTTCTGGTGATGTATAATTGTATAGTGTATCTGACGTAAGTCTCTGCATAAAATTTACCAATAAAAAAATCATCACCTAAAGAGTCACCATGGCGTAGCAAAAACATAAAGAACAAGAGGCCCACAGGCCTTAACGNAGTCTCTGCATAAAATTTACCCATAAAAAAAATTATCACCTAAAGAGTCACCATGGCGTAGAAAAAACATAAACAACAAGAGGCCCACAGGCCTTAACGGTCACCTGCATAAGTATCATAGCCCATACATGGAGTTTCATATTTGCATTTTTAATTCTCAATAGGGTTGTGTTCATATGTTATCATCTTTCAAAATATGCATATGATTCCTATTCAAATACACAAGATTATCATTTCAATCTCACAAAGGGTGTTGCTATTTGTTCAAAAATTTAAAAAGAAAACCATATTGCTACTTTAATGCCCAGTGAGCTTGACCTTTTGACCCCAAATTCAATAGTAAGAGATCTTCGATGACCCATGGGTAGTTTATATACATGTATAATATGAATTGACTTGATGTGGAAAGTACAACGCTGAAAGCCAAGAAACCATATTGCTACTGTGATGGACAGTGCACTTGACCTTTGGACCCCAAATATAATAAAGAACATCTTCGTTCAAGAGTAGTCTATATGCATATGGTGACTCTACATAGAAAGGATACATGACCTCAAGAACCAGCAAACCATATTGCTTCTTTGTTGTCAAGTCGCTTGAACTTTGCCTTTTTGACCCAAAATTTGATAAGGAAATCTTCCCCTCCCATGGGGTAGATCAATATGCCTGAATATGGTAATCTAGGTGGAAAGGCTAAACACTTTAATGCCTGGGAAAACATTCTGTTTACAGATGGACAGACCCCTAACGCCGGGGATCACCAAATTTACAAAATTTTTGTTAAAAGGCCTTTCCGCCTCTACCCATCACCAATGCATTTAGTTTTCTCTCAGGCATTTTGGCGGGTTGTAAAGAAAGAAGATTTTTTTGAAAATTGTCACTTTGGGTCCAGTTTTTGCCCCTCCCCCCAGGGCCCAGGGGTGCAAGAGAAACTGAAATTTACAATTTACGTGCCCTTGTCCCAACAGATGCTTCATACAAATTTTGAAAAGAATTGGACAATGTTATTAAGAAGAAAGTTAAAAAATGTCAAATTGTTAACAGCATTTCATCTAACTTTGCATTTTGGCTCCCACCCTAATACAAAACCCCTCACCTAGGCATTGTGAATAAATTTACAGATTTAAAATAGCAATCCCTGCATCAGTTAAGATATCCCATTAAGTTTCATAAATTACTCAATAAGCATAAAGTTTAAGATCCGTTTTACAAAATGTTTTTACAATTCATAACACTATGTACAAGTTATCGGCTGCCACCCTGGGGTCCAGCACCCCTACCCCTGGGACACCAAATTTACAAATTTTGATATCAGAGGCTTCCTGTTCATATATCACCATCGCATTTGGTTTCTCCTCAGACATTGCTGGTTGAAGAAAAGGATTTTTGAAATTGGTTCACTTTTGGGCAGTTAGTGCCCCAGCCCCAACGAGGCCCCAGGGGTGCAAAGAGAACCTGAACAATTTACCAATTATGTGGCCCAGCTTTGCCCCACAATGATGCTATCTCATTACAAATTCGAAAAGACTTGAGATCTAGTGGTTATCAAGAAGAAGGGTTTAAAAATGTTTCATTTTGGTTAAACCGCCACGATAAGGAACGAAAAACTGATTGGCAAGTGAGTCAACCTGATTTTACTTAATAGGTTGACCTAAAAATCTTATGTTTTGCGATAAGGCTTTTGTTCTTTCCTGGGTTGAAACAGTTTATATAGAACCACTTGCACCTTCTTTAATAAAACATGGCCACGTCATACATTGGTTTCTTTTTACAATAACAAAATGAAACACTGAACAAATCCAGAAAACAAATGTAACATATCAACATTTTGACCACCGAGTTATATCTCTAAAGGTTCATCGATGAAAAGTCAGGAGATTTCCTTAGCTTTTATAATAACTTTACTCACCAATATTGAATGGGATTGGGCAACAGGCAACAAGCCTATTATAGCCCTAGCTCCCTCAAGAAATTTCCTTCATGACTATAGTGAATTAATCAAAAGTTTTCATACAAGTTTAATGGGTTGCTCCCCTTGGGGCATTATTGTAATTTCTGCAGGTGATATAAAAACAATCAAATATCAAAGCACAGATGAAAAGTTGCGAAAGCTAACACAAGGGCGTCACATGCAAACTTTTTCTGTTTTTTGTCGGAACAGATGGCAGTCAAGGACGCAACTTACATAGTGTTGATGGGGGTACTGATACAAGAAGATTCCTGCAGATGATGCCTCGACGTAAATACAATGGCAGGTAGTGTTGTAAAATCAAACCAAAATTTACTATCGAATATCGAATTGAATCGGCAAAGTACACACAATCGATTATAAAATCGATTATTTGAACTTCCATTTCAAGATGCTTGGATCAGGAACAGTTATGCAACGATGCATCATAAAATAGCTAAACCTAACTCGTTGAACAAAAAATGTATCATCTTTGTCAGATATTGTCACGAGAATATTACAGTTATGTCCCTTTTTGTAGCATTAAAACTGAAATCCATTATGTGAATACCGGTATTATACTATTTTCAGAAATAGTCAACGAACCATCGATGACTGTCAAACTTTATAATCGGACTGTCGCAAAAAGTCTGCTTTTCAGTGAGATTTTTCGATTTAGTCGGCGACTATTGTAACAACACTAATTGGCGGGACAAAAAGATCATTTTTATTAAAACAGTGTAGATCAAAATTAAGTGTGCTTTAGATTAATAATTAAAATGTGGTGACCCTCAAAAAAAATTTTATACCCCAGAATTTGATCTAAGAGAGTCATAATGACCCAATGGTGACTCAAAAAGGTCAACAACACTGTAATTCATTATCTATTCGCAAAACTGAAACTGCAAATATAATGCAAATGAAGGATTGGAACTGATTGAAGTTGGTAGAAAAATTTAGGTTTAGTCGGGTATCGGAAAACACAGCTATAATTTTTTTTTTTGGCCTTACTTAAGCATTAAAATGGTAAATGTAAAAATTAAATTATTTACACAAATTGTGTCCATGTCCCTTTTAAAAGTTGTTCAAGTCCTCTTTTTGGGACATGCTTCCTCATAAAATGAGGCTAATGATAAATATTTTTTCTTATCAATTTGTAAGATGTATGTCTTTGTAATATCATACTTCGATTTGGATAAAAGTCTGGATCATTTTTTTTTTTATTCCAACTTTTATGTTGGTACAGGGAATTTTTCCCTTGAAAATACATTTATATAGTCTTAAGGGAGTGATTGCGTGGTATCACGTGGTTTATTGCTTTAGTACGGGAAAATTATGACATCACATTAATATCATGATGTCACAATTGGTTTACCTAGTTAACCTTTTGTAACAGTTCAACTCTTTTACTTAGAAGCAATTTTAATCCCTTGTGTTTGTTTATTTATTTGATATTATATAAAACATCAATTTCTCTCTCTCTCTCCTCCTCTCTCTCTCTCTCTCTCTCTCTCTCTCTCTCCTCTCTCTTCTCTCTTCTCTCATCTCTCATCTCTTCTCTCTCTCATAACTTGGCAATACATATAGATCATGAAGATTGCTAGGTAAAATCTAACGGATTACAAGTAGGAGAAATTCCAATAATTTAACACCAGTTTAAACGTTTGTGCCTTAAAAAAATAGGCAATAAAACAAATCGAATATGTACAGAAAATGGCTTTGTCACCAGAATGCACAAACAATATAGTGGGAGCTTTTCTCTCACCTTTCCGACAGGCATGGGCAATTTTGACAAGAAACGGACAGGAACAAAGACCATATGCCCTTCAATGTGGGGGATAAAGAATATGAAATATGTCTGCTTTGGTAAATGTTCAACTAAACATATATATGTCTTGGATCAATTAAATATTTGAAGGTTTACATTTGAATGTAGAGAAACAAAATATTTACCAGAGTTGACGTTGCCTGTCATTTTACTGGGGGGGGGGGGGGGGGGGGGGGGGGGGGGGGGGGGGGGGGGGGGGGGGGGGGGGGGGGGGGGGGGGGGGGGGGGGGGGGGGGGGGGGGGGGGGGGGGGGGGGGGGGGGGGGGGGGGGGGGGGGGGGGGGGGGGGGAGGGGGGGGGGGGGGGGGGGGGGGGGGGGGGGGGGGGGGGGGGGGGGGGGGGGGGGGGGGGGGGGGGGGGGGGGGGGGGGGGGGGGGGGGGGGGGGGGGGGGGGGGGGGGGGGAGGGGGGGGGGGGGGGGGGGGGGGGGGGGGGGGGGGGGGGGGGGGGGGGGGGGGGGGGGGGGGGGGGGGGGGGGGGGGGGGAGTGGGGGGGGGGGGTAATGATAAAAGTGCCATAGTAACATTATGAACCTGACTATCTAAACCAATTAATTTTTATCAATCAATACTGCTAAACATAAGCTAACATTATATGTAAAAATCAAAGAAATTCAATGGTCAATTAGGTTCCTCTAGGGCCTTGAAAAACAATGTCTTTTATTTGTTCGAAAACATTGCTTTCGAAATAATCCAAACTGATAAAAAGCGGTCGAATTACTCTTTTTCATTTGACCACAATAAATTGAGGTTTTGATAAAGAAGTATGCTTATCTAGAACCTTTTGTCTTTAATCCTATATACCGATATGAAACAGTCCTAGCCCTTTTATTCAAATTCTAAACACTTTAATAAAATACCCACATGATTTATTTAAGAAATATGAAATAGGGGGTTGCTATGGCAACCGTAGCATCACAATGACCCTGAAATCATACCTCATACTTTCAATGATACGCTACAGACACTTTCAACTACAAAATAATGTAAAAATAAACAACAATTCAAATGGCCATTAATTTTTTCAATACCCACTGCAATCAGTTCTTAAAGTACTTTTTGAAAAAAAAGGGGGGGGGGGGATGCAAGCGTAGCAATCCCTCATAAAGTGGTCTTTTATCTTGTTCTCAAGAATTTGCAATAGTCAATTACCTTACGCTTGAAATTCAAAGGTTCATCATCTCTCCAAGAACAAACATTTGTGGAAGGTTGATGATCCTCTGAATTAATGCCCTTTTGTTTCTACAAATTGTTAAAAAGGTTGCATTTAAGCAATAGTTTAAATAGGGTTCTTGGACTTCAATGGCCCTGAAAATCAATAGAGTTCATGATCTCTCTCCCGAGGAGTGCAACCTCCTTGGACAACATTTGGTGGAAGTTTTGAATGACCTCGATGAATGTTGTGGTCTTCTGTTCACAAGATTTCTTAAGGCAATAGTGTCCTTTAGACTTTTATACCCTTGCATTACCTGAAATATCAAATAGGATTCATCCTCTCTCCATGTGCAACATTTGTGGGAGGTTTGATGAATCCTCTGAATGTCCTTGCTTCAATCATGTTAGAAGGTTCAGAACAATTATGTCAATAGTGACTTGCCTCCCTGATCTTCGACCTTGAAAATCAAATATGGTTCCTCCTCTCTTCATTGGGCAACTATTGTAGTAGGGGTTTGAATGATCTCTGATCAATGCTAGAATGTTGTGCCCTTCCACAAATGTATCTTGTTCACAACGGGGTTTTAGGTAATATCAATAGTGACCTTGAAAATCTATAGGGTTCATTTTTTTTCCATGGGCAATAGATAAATGGCCCTTGCTTCCATATCTTGTTCACTAAGGTTTCCGGACACACACACACATTAGCATGGCAGTGATGTTATTATCCCCCCATAGCTTGCAGAACTGTAGCTCTCCGAAAAATTATTGGGACAGAAAGATCTCTGACTGTCTCAATATTTTTTCAAGAGAGCTACAGTTCTGCAGCTACCCCCACCACAATTTAACAAGTACCGTTAGTTGCAAGAGATAATAAAAAATGCAGAAATTGTGATTCCAATATGGTTTTTTTTCATTGATAAATTTCACTAATAAATTTCTGGACACGCAGATGATAAATCGAAGTAAATGCAAAGAAAAAGTGAGCAAGCCTCACATGCCCCATTCTCCAACATTTGCTTGAGCAATGCTTGCACATTAGAAAGGTAGTTTTGGGCAATCAGGTAAGAAAATCATAAATTGAATATCAGTTATAAAATGGATACCATAATTCGATTAACTATTTTTTTTTTCTAAACTGACGAAAGTAAGAGATAATTTTCTTATAACATACAACAATTTATCTTCTTCCATTAGTGTTTAATTGTAAATAATCAAAAGGGATAAAAATTTCCGTCCTTAAAACAAAATCAAAATCAGAATTTCCTGTAAATATGCGCGAATCTACAAATGGTATGTCCCTTATTAATTACAAGTTTCACAAAAACTCAGTTGAATGGTTTCCGCGTAGAGTTGAGCTGACAAACTTTCGTAGTATATTTCATTTTGGCCAAATTTCTAAGTTCAAAAGGGGTATAACTCCAGAAAAAAAAAATGAATCAGGAATTTTCCTGTGTATATGCGCATCTACAATGGTATGCTTCTTCCATAAACTACAAAGTTTCAATGACTAAACTCTGTTTGAGCGGTTTCAGAGGAGTTTACTAAGTTCAAAAGTTTAAAAAGGGGCATAATTCCCAGGAAAAAAAATGAATCAGAATTGCCTGTGTATATGCACATTAATACCGTTTGTTCTTCATAACTACAAAGTTTCACGATAATCTGTTGTGTGGTTTCAGAAGAGTAATGCGCTGACAAAAACTGCTTCAGTAGTGTATTTAATTGTGGCCAAATTTCTAAGTTCAAAAGGGGCATAATTCCTAGAAAAAATATTGAATCAGAATTTCCTGTGTATATGCGCATCTACACGGTATATTCTTCGTAAATACAAAGTTTCATGAAATTCTGTTAAGCGGTTTCAGAGGAGTTGCGCTGTCAAAAAAAAACAGGACTGACTGACAGACGGGTCAAAAACATTATACCATCCGCAACTCATTGCGTGGGGTATAAAAAAAATGTGGACTAGCAAAATAATTTCAGATGATAGTCTATTGTCAGAGCAGTGAATATATTACATGTACAATGAAAAAGCCTTACATCAAATACCACAAAAATTTTAGTTCAAAAATAAAGATATGGCTGTCTTCAACAGATCGATTGTGGAATTTTTAATTTTGCAACGTATTTTCAATGGCGGCATTGAAGAATTGCATATGTACTCGCATAAATTGAACAACTACAGTTTGTCTCTTGTTTAACATGTTCTCCGGAATCGCAAATTTTCCCGAATTTACGAATCATTTAATTTCAAGTAGTTTGTTTTTTATTGCAATTATTATGCTTGCTCCCCAGTGAAGAACTCGATTGTTGCATTTTACCCCACTATCATCATTCATGGGTAAGAAAGCGGTGTAAATGAGTGTAGTGAACAAAGAGTACAGTAAACATGAATCCCTTTGTAATTTCTGTCATATATTCTTCAAAATTAATCTATGCTTGTAGTTCAGGGCCTACATTTCACACTGTCCGCCATCTTGAACTAGACCACTAGTACGTGTGAGAATAGTTAGTAATTTTTGACTAGACTTGTTTACTTCCTGCAAACTAAAGCACGTACTGGTGAACTATAGTTTTACTTTTGTGACTATAGTTGGCACCCGAACTCCACCGTACATCAATTTGCGTAATATTTCCTGTGTACAATGAATAGGCGGATCAAATGGCTTAACTCACTAAGATGTTCAGATGCTATAATGAAAGCTGCCCGCACACGTTCATAAATACTAGGCCTAATACATGCAATACTTTCTGCTTCGCCCTCATTGGCTCAAACACGGTCAGCTATCTTTCCTTAAATTCTTACATCAGATTTCTCCATAAAAGAACTCGCTTAAAACACTGTTGAGCTTTTATTAGCATTAAACAAAACTGTCTTACTCGTCCGAGCGGATTTCCCCACCTTACAGCAGGCAATATCAGACTCTGGCTATGGAGATCAATAGATCATATTAGTTTCGAGGAAATTCGAACTGAAGCCGCATGCATATTTTTTTAGCATCGCCTGCAAGAAGAAAACTTGTAGGACATCGTTCTCTTTCTAGCATATCCCTAAACAGCACCCAGATGACAATATATGTTGAATTGTAATCTAATATGGCGAGCCTAAATATATTCGGACGTGATGAGGTAGGCTATGATTCAGCGACAGACTACCATAGCCTCACCCGTCCCTTCACACAAAGAAATCGGCAACAAAATCAGTGATTTCATTTTCTTTAAAATCTTGTAACACTTACGTATGTGTTCCTCTTCTTGTTTCCTGTTGTTAATGGATTAAATATTCATTATGAACAAGTATTTATTCGCGAAAATTCAAATATATATATCGCATAGTTCAGACAGTTGCCATTTTTATTCATCGCAGAGTTTTTCTATTTATAGCTGACCAATGAAAACGTTCAGTACAAAGATAGTCGTGACTTCGTATAGATGTTTTGTTTTGTTTTATATTAGGGCCTATAGAAATGTTGGTTTTTGGTTTTGTTTTTGTTTTGGGGTTTGTAATGGGTTTTTTTGTTTTGTTTTGTTTTGTTTTTTTTATGGGATTTCTTTTTCTTTTCTTTTTTTGGGTTTTTTTTTTTTTGTTGTTGTTTTATTTGTTCTTTTTGCTCTGCTTTGTTCTCTTTCAATCATTTCTTTATTAAAAGTAGCATCCCAAATTAACGAAAAAGAGTTTTCAATCTGTATTTCAGAGAGAGAGAGAGAGAGAGAGAGAGAGAGAGAGAGAGAGAGAGAGAGAGAGAGAGAGAGGCGTAGCTGATAGTTAGGACCTTGAGGAAGGCAGCAAATTTTAAGGCGAGAGGTTGGGGGACCGCCCAAAGACCCCATGCAGCGGGTCCAGGGCAGCGCCCTGGTGTGTGATTCAGGGGTGGGGGCGAAACCCAACTCTCCCCCCCCCCAAACGGAAACAGATTTCGTGATTTTGAGATCACTTAACAAATTCTAGGCATAGGTAGTACACAAAAATTTGGGTATCGGATCCTTTGATAAAGTTTCGTCAGTTGAAGACCAAAAAAAGTACAATCCAACCCAATCGTTTTTACCAGAGGTCTTTATATTTTTAATACATTTTCAACCTAATCTAATTAAATGACGGAAAAAATATACAAAAAAGGAGAAATTCTGCCTTTTTTCCAGAAAAAAAAATGCAAGCCTGTCTCATATGGTGGAAATCCATTGGAAAATTTTAAACCTGAGTGGAGGGGGAAAAGTTTGGCAATTTGATATTGTATGACATAATTTAGAAAAAGTTTTGATTATTATATCAGACAACCCTTATTGCTTTATTTCTATAATTACAAACATGCTATATATGAAGTCAAGGCGTCTACTCTTATTCTTATACACGATATGGATTAAAGGAATAATTCACATATAGGCCTAAATGGAAAGTGTTCACATTGCTCAATGGTTTGGTTTAAATCTTGTTAACATCAATGATTTTTAAAAAGCTAAAATTTGGTCATACAAATTATTTGTTGTAAAAAATTATGTACGTGTATAGGCATTGTTACCTTTAGCAACGCACTGAGAGAGAGAGAGAGAGAGAGAGAGGAGAGGAGAGAGAGAGAGAGAGAGAGAGAAGGAGAGAGAGAGAGAGGAGAGAGAGAGAGAGAGAAAGGAGAGAGAGAGAGAGAGAGATTTTCATCTGGGCATAGATAATAAATGGGGAAAAAATCGCGGGAGGGCTGCCATATTGCGTTAATTTTACATGTAAATTTAGATTTTATTTCACGTGAAAAAATACATTGTAAGATATTATACGAGCTAGTTTATTTTCCAATCATGGGCTCTAAGAGGCATATTACAATTATCATATTTTAGTCATTAAACATTAAAGAAGATAAATATATAACAATTACGAACCTGAAACTGTTTATAGCCACAACTGACGGTAAGAAAACAAATTCATGGATCATCTCTTACACAGGGAGCACAATAGCATTATATGTTGTACAATGTACATGTATATTGTACGTATCATTTGACAGGTTACATGTACAATAATTGCGTGTACGTGCATACATGTCTATTTCTAACAGTATATATATATATATCATAGATGTGCATTGCTATAAAATATAAGAAGTTCATCCCATACAGAGGGCACCAAATGATGATATTGTTACATACAGTGTATATAGTACTTAGTATTAGGCCCTATTATACACGTGAAGGACGACGACCCCCCCCCCCCCCCCCAGGATTTTGAAGTTTGAACAAAAATATCTGAACGAATCTATGGGAAATGTGGGGGGGGGTATTTAGTGTCTCTAGTGGTTATTGATTTTATCTTTTTTTTTTTTTTTCGTATGCATATGTGTTGTTTTGTTGTTGGTTGTTTTTTTTTTGGGGGGGGTGTTCAAAATCGAATTATCATAGTCACCGTGCACAAGCGCTTTTGACCAGGCCGGGGAGTCGATAATCTCCGCTTGGAATTTGGCAGTAGTTTTTTCTTGCATTTCTAACTATTACTTTTGCAAAAGATATCCATCTTTTAATATTTTTCATCTGAAACCAGACACATAAATGATATTTATTCGCAATGCCTTTACTGTGTTTAACTAGCTTTTTGGAAGGTCTTCATTACCTGGTATCAATGTTTTTGAAATTTTATTTTCTCATCAGCTGTACATACATGTATGTATATGATCATGGTATTCTATTTTTCTTCTGTGTTGCATGTTCGATAATTCGCCAACATGTAGCCTTTTTTAGGAATTTCAACGGAGATAATCCTCTTGTTCATGATCAATTACATGGGCATTTCCTGTGATCTTTTTAGCGACTCCCCCAAAGTATACCGTTGTGCACGGTGCTACTGGGATGAATAAATATACATGTACTTCATTTTATGTTTGAACCTGAGTATAAGCGCAAATTTACACACAACGACACACACAATTCTCTTCTCTCGTCTCTCTTCGTCACTGCTCTTCTCTCTCTCTCTCTCTCTCTCTGAAGATACGCTGTGGCCACAACGATGGATGGAAAGTATACTGAAAACTTCCGGTTCAACACCAGACTGATAACTTATCCCACCCATTCCCAGGGTATCGATTGGATTAAATAACAATTTGGTTATACAAATCAGTGTTGTGTTACCACTTTGTATTTTTTTTTTTATTTTATTTATAAGTTTTAAAGCTACATGTAAATACATTGGATACGTACCCTTGCATAGAAATAAAAAACAAAAACAAATTTGTCACAAAAGTCTACTACAAGTACAGTGATGTAGCGGCAGTCCATTAATCTATTCCAGTTTAACTGATAGTAAAGGATGTAATCATTCGAGCCGTTTTCCTCTGTTGTCATGTTGGGCTGTACGTACCCGATGGTACGTACATGTGTACATCGGCTTTACACCAGAGAGATTAAATCGTTTACTTTAGCAGAAGAAAAATATAAGTCAGCTGACAGGGATATACATTTGTACATCGCATTTGGGGAAAAAACATGATCTCTCAAGCATATGATTAGAATAAAAAACACTACATTGGCATTATTTTGTTCATATATATGTATATATATTAAAGGAGAACCAGAGAATCAGAGAATAAGAAGAGAAACAGTTCAAAATCGAAAGAGATTTGTTAGAAATGCGGGGTCAATACAACGAAGATAAATTTAAATCCTTTGATCGCGATATTCAAGAATTCTGGGACAACAAATTACCTGATTCGGCTTTTCAAATTCTAATGAAAATGTGGAAAAATGAATGTTTGTGCGAGGAACTAAAATCCATAGAACGATGGATAAAATCCGATAAATGGTTTCAAAGTTACGAAGCACAATTTAAAAAAGAACATCAAGACAAAAATCCCTTCATAAAATCAGGTAAATTCCAGCCAGACAACATAAATAGGAAGGAGACAAACAGGTACCAACCCACGGTAGAATCCAACTTAAACCGCAGAAAATATCCGTCAAGCCGGAACCAGACGGATGACAATATTAGACACCAGGGACGCCCACAGATCCCTTTCCACGAGCGACCATACAAACGGAACAACAATCGGCAGGGAAGTATTATCACGCGCAAAAATTCTTTTTTAGGATATGGCCCCAGACAAAACGATATTAGATAGCACAAAATATAGAAAAAGACCTGAAACCTGACATTAAAGTTACTAATTTATATATCTAACGAATATTAACAGAAAATGAAATTAATGTACTTGAAAAAGGACTTATATTCACCCCCACCCCGCGCATAAAAAATACAGAGGAAATTAAAAACGACGCGGACGCATTTTGTAGAAGATTACGACTAGCTGAATTTTTCTTAGATAAGGAAAATGATGACGCAACAACAAAAGTAAATTTTATGCCCCCAAAAGGTAGAAAGTTCAAACCATAATTTAGATAAATTTGTTAGTACAGTACAACAATTTCCTGTCCAGCAACTTTTAAAATGCAAATTGTGTCAGAAACAATTTCAATAAGTCGAAATGGAACGCTATTGAAAACTTTAAAAATGACGTCAACATATCATAATCAAGGAAGCCGATAAAGGTGGCGCAGTTGTTATAATGGACCTCGATTATTATAAATCAATGTGCCTTTCTATGTTAGAGGACAGTAAATACTATGGGAAAAGTCAAACATATGATTCTAAAGAAGTAATGAAAAAAACTCGAAACAATTGTTGATGAACACGGACAGAAACTTACCGCTAAAGAAACTGAATACCTACTCTCGTTTAATGTAAAAACCAGTAATTTTTATGGCTTACCCAAAATACATAAAAACCAAGTCATTACAGATAAATGCAAAAATTTCCGAGTTCAAACATATATAAAAAGTGGTTGAAAGCCCAAACAGACATCAAAATCATGTGAAACTCACAGAATTAGTTAACTTTATTACGAGGGCGCCATGATCAAAAAATACGTAGAAAATGTCCCTCTTTTTCGAATTATTTGTAAAGAAATTCAAAGTCAGCACAATTATCTTATGTTTAAAAACATTTATTCTATGAATGTATGGATTTTCATCGCATTTGATTAGATGGAAACTGGTGTTATTCAAATTCTCAAAACCGGCATTGTTTGTCCATCAACGGAGCAATAGATAACGTTAAAAACCATAACGTCACGATCATGTATTTTAACAAGTTTCTCAAAATAAATACCCCCATACATCCCACTCGAAATCTGTAGCGCCTTACCAACTCA
>CAJDSM010023228.1:0-20969 GCA_903981925.1 Ostrea lurida
CACATCGTTCAAGATCGTAGCACTACCGAGCGTTTAATAGATTAAAGGCTACGATCTTGAGCGCAGCTAGTCCAGCATTCTGCGTGGCCGTGCGCAATCAGCTTTTAGGCTTCCCAAGGCGACTCATCATCTTTTAAATAAACTAGCACACTAAAAAAATGGCGAAGTAAACAATGTGTTAAACGTAATCATAGTCCCAAAAAACATATATACAAAATCGAGTGTAGGGCAAAACGGACCTCCGCAGTGGAATGCTATAAGGACACTATTCCTGTAAAAATAAGTGACTTGAATTTTTTTTTCTTGATTGTTTAAAGAGTGACATTCCCACTGGATTAGTTTTTAGTGCTTTTACAGAATTACTTGCGGTTTTCGGAAGCCTGATTTGTTCACCTGGACCGGGTTACTGAAAACCAAGGTTAATCTTAACCAGTGGTTAAGTCTCTTATCCAATTATTAAATTTAACCAAGGTTTTGAGCAACCCAGTCCTGGTTTTAATGACAATTAGCAACTATGCTACATTCCGATAGCTCCTAAGAGTCAAAATACTCACAAGGAGACTTTGCATGGAGCAGTTCTTACGAAGAAGTAATAAATTTTGTTTTATAGAACTCAGATTGACCCTGGCCGTGTTCGGTATGGTGACTTGTTACGCAGCCATCCTGCAGAACGATTAAGGTCCCGCCTAATTCCAACTTACCTGATTTCTACTATGTATAAGAATTACGAAATTTAGGGAAATTTTTGACAAATGCGTTTAAGAGAAAAGATAATTAATTTCTATAAGAAATTATAGCTAGATATTTATATGTATTAGTTAAATGTTCATTGATCGAAAACTGTCCATCCACCACCATCTACCATTGTCACTGTTACCATATTTTGTTAATCACAAGTATTATAACAGATATAACATTGTTTTTCTGAATAAACTATCTATCTATCTGGTTTGACATGTAGTTCTAATAAGAAGTTAAAATCATCTCTGCTAGCCAAAAGTCGCGCATATCGATCTTACTGGGATTTCGTTCTCCGAAAGAAAAGCACATTTAAGAGAAGAAACAAAAATACCAATTACATCGACTTTGAATTTGAAATGTAACTGACGACGACAGGTGAGTGACAAACATATAAAATGACGTGCTTTAAATACCGTGGAACCTGGGTCCGCACCTGCAGATCATGGTGCACAATCTTTCTTTTTAGCTCACCTGAAACCGAGGTTCAGTGAGCTTTTCTGGATCACTCTGTTGGTCCGTCGTCTGTCCGTTAATGCTGTTTCACATTTGTTGACTTCCTTCTCAAGATTCCAGCTGTAACTCCAATCAACAAATCTTGCGACATAATAATCCTTGGGTGACAAGGGGATCCAAAGTTTGTTCAAATTAAGGACTGCAGGCCCTCCTCAAGAGGGGAGCATAATCACCTAAATGCAAAAATAGGCTGGTTGTCTCGATTTGAGGACAAATCCTTCTTCTCTAACGGAAACCACTGGGCCAGGAAAGCTGAAATTTATATGGAGCTTTCCTGTATATAGAGGAGATTCAAGTTTGTTTCAAATCATAACCCCGGGGGTACGATGGGGCCACAATAGGGATCAAAGTTTTAATCTATGATTATATAGGGAAAATATTTAAGAAGATCTTCTCAAGACCACGTGACCCGGTAGAAGCGGGAAGTATATGTGAGGCTTCCTTATTAGAGAGGAATTCAAGGTTTGTTCAGAATACAATCATGACCGCCGGTGGTATGATGGGGCACAATAGGGAGACAGAGAGTTGTAATCCATATGTATTAATATGAGCAACAGTTTAAAAATCTTCTCTCCAAGAAACCAGCTGGATAGCCAGGAAGCTGAAATTTAATATGGAAAGGTCCTGATATAGATGAGAGGTTTCAAAGTTTGTTCAAATCATAACCCCCGGGTGTACGTTTTGGCCTATCTATATATGGGGATTCAATGGGAGGTTTATCATTATTGTATTTTTATAAGGGTAAATCTTTTTGGAGAGCAGATCTTCGTGTCTCAAGAAACCAACTGGCTAGAAACAAGCGGAGTAACTTTATATGATAGCTACGATTAGGTAGTGGAGATTCCAATGAGTTTGTGTGTTCTAAATGCATGGGACCCTCGGCGGTATAATAGGGTTGTTGTCCACCAGTAGGTATTCTATATTAGGTATCAAATATTTGAATTATTTGACTATCGGTGAAATTTTCTTTTTTTTAAAATCTTCTCATTGACATTTTGCCTCCTAGAACGACGGGATAAGATCAGCCTTATATCCTTTGAGAATAAATCTTTTCCCTGTATTATGTGTTGTAGATTAAAGTTTTGTTTTTAGTATTAATGCCGCGTCTCTGTCTCCCCCCGTCCGAGGGTTTGGGTGGGGCCACAATACGGCGATTAAATTTCTACTTTATCTGCTCTTTTAATTGTATGTGAACGCAGTCGCTCAGGTGAGCGATGCGGCCCATGAGCCTCTTGTTTATCGTTACCACCGTAATAAATGTGCACTCTGCCTCTGGACACCCAAACTAAATGGCAAACCTTGTCTGTAAGTTATGTCAAGTCTGCAGACACCTAGTAATCATCCTGCAGATCATCGAGGATTTCTTTGCTTCATCATATTCTTTACGTTTTTGCACTCCTCACATGTACGTGCACAAGTATAGTGAGTAGTGTTTATAATTCATTCATTTTATAAAACAATTTACCCTCAGGTACTTTTCTTACCAAATTAAAGCTAAGAAAGTTCTTACAGAATATTTTTTTTAAAATCAAAGTAGACAACTACAAAGTGCTATCCCTGTCCTATATTATCAATCGTTGAGTAAAGGTGTAAATGGGTATAAAATGTACGCAGGAGCTGGAACAATCTGAAGTTGAAAGTAAATAGAAGCTAGGGTTTCTCAATGACAATACCTACGTGGTCATTGGCGATTAGGTCTTCCAACAGTCTGTTGGAATCCCCATGGGTACGAATCGTGCTCCTTTATAGCTAACCTGTTTTAATATTCTTACGAGGCTTAGTTTGTTCAAAAGCTTCTGCACAAGAAGAAAATTGTTTTGTTATGACCTTCAATTCGACATTTAGATCGTCAGCGGGTTTTTTTCTATGATCAGCATTTATTTTCATACAAAGTATTATATAGTCGATTCGATATATCCCAGTGAATTTGAAACAAAAGACACCACAGAGTCTTCCATACCTGCTATATATTTGGATATTTGTTGAATGTGGGTGATAACGGCAAACTAACAACTCAACATTATGTCAAATGGTATGGTTTCACTTTATCGTCGACTTCCCATACTCATGTTGCAATACACATGCAGTAATAGATTGCCCTTGACAGCATTTTCCAAAATCTCCTTAGATGTCTATTATGCACAGAATTTAATTCATTGAAGATTTCGAACATCCTATGATGTCACACGAGGATACTTTAAAGTAAGCACGATGTTAGACTTGGTCAAAAGTTCTACAGAGCTTAATGTTAATGTTTTTATATCCGACTATAAATAACATTTTCTGAACTCTGAATATTCTTTATTTGACCAGCCCCAGGTGAGCAAAAAATCGTCTGTCTTATATAGGCATTACCATGTATTCAAAATGATGCTAATGCACGCATGTTAACATTCTATTTAAACACTTACTCTTTTTTCAAGGTTGTCTGCAAATAAACCTATTCTTCCTTTTAATTGGTGTGTGCATGTCATTTTGTAGCTTGTCATTTCTATGCAGACATTTCTTCCACATTATAAAGAAATGGACAAAATCAGAAGTCGTGTAATACAATACTTGAATTTAACTAAAAAACTTGTTAAAAATCTTAGAAATTAAAAGTACCATTGATAAAATCAAAGTATATTGGGGACGGGCGATTGGCGAGTTTTGTACATTATATTATAAGTGACTGACAATGACGAATCTGATTTTAAAAATATCAAAAGAATGGCTTTTAATTTAGTTGCAAAAGGATCAACCTATTTTCATAAAGCTACCGACGAGTTTTCAAAAAGAACATAACAACCTTAATCACTATCTCAATCAAATTCTTTGCTAATCAGTAATTAGGCTTCTCTAACAATGTCTAACGCTTTTCATGTCGTATAATCTCTACGACTAAGCAGGGTTGGACATGAGATACATCATATTACCATAAACAATAAGAAAATTACCTCATAGCAACTTGTCAAAATCTGAAGAATTGTCAAAATGTGACATAATACTGCAAACGTATGTAATGTTCCCAGAGTGTTGGTGCACTCCCAGAGGTAGCGGGGACTGAGTGTTGTGACATGCCGTCCCAACAGCTCTCCGCTGTATCTACCAGTTTCACACGAAGATTTCCATAACAAAGTATCCTAAAATACGCAACCCCTCGCAGTTTTTGTGTGGGTGTTCGGACGTGTGGGGAGGAAGAGTCTGTATAAAAACTTGACGCCGAGTACCTGCCAGCCATACGCGCGAAATGTATCTTCTGCTGGTGGTAGCGGCGGCCCTAGCGGCATCAGGTAACGTCAAATTATCTTGTCTGTTTTCAGTAAAAAAAAATTATCGATGTTACAAAATTTTATAATAAAGACTGCTAAACGCTCAAAGTGGTAAACTGTAAGCTTACATTTTACGGATTGTCATTGAAACGCCATGCTTCAAATGACAACTTTAATGTGAATCCCAGCAGTCGCAGAAATGCAAAGTACGACAAAGTAAAGTTCTAACAGTATAATGATAGCTACAATAATCTTTGGATTATATTGTTTAAATGATATGCTACTGTAAAAAAAATAGTCAAAATAAAAATTGATCTTTACTTGTATGATCCCTTCATTTCAGCCGCCCAGAGTCCAAGTAACGGTAAGATAAATCATTTAAAACATTTTTTTTTTTTGGATAGACCAGAGAGCTGCCAATTCATTACCTATAAAACTTATAGATTTAAACATTATAAAAACTTTTCTACGCATGATTCAGGTCTTATTTCTCAATATATCTAAAGTCATTCGAATTGAAAACTCTCAGCTTCAACAAAGTTTCTAGTACGTACGTTTATGTTGCCAATCAATGCGAACCCTCATTAGTGTTTTCAATACTACAGTTTTCAGTCTTCATAAATACAAAACGATTGATAGACGTAGTATATCATGAAAGCCATATCCAAACTTATTTCGACATTTTTTTAAAAACCGAAATGGAATGTTTTCATCAAAAATATGTGTAAAAAATAATTAACATACACTGAGTTGGATATGAACGTGGGATTCAAATTAACCAGTAACATAATGGTAATGGTATTGAAGTTGCAGTTTGGTAATTTTATAGATGTTTAAAGGTTTGTTTTGACACATGTATAGTGGGAAAAATATGTCAGAAATTATTTCATAAAATGAGACGGCTATTTCAAAATACAGACGAATAAAATCTAAACTATGCACAGAAAAGGTTGCACTGTAAAACGCTTGAAAAAAACCCAACAACAACAAAACAACTCAGAAGTGAGTCAGTAGCTCTATAGCTTACCTAAAACCTTACCACAAGAGCTACAGTTCTGCAGCTAACTTTCTGATAGGTATGACGTTATCGTCGCCATAGTTACTCTCTGTCAACCTTCCAAAGTGTTTGGAGTGGGTACATGAGCTATTAGTGAAGACAAAGTAGGGTTTTAGGATTAAAAACTCATCATCAAATTAATTTCAAATAGAATGAAAGGCACATTTGAAGACGTTTTAGCTGTAACCTACTCACCTATCTAGTTTCTTTTGAAAAGTGTTTGAGATAAACCTTTGCTATTTCGTATCATGAGTAATTTCTGTTCACGAAAAAGAAAATGGGGGGGGGGGGGACTACAGGGTTGAGGATTTTTTTTTTTCGAGCAAGATTTGGGACAGCCAGGGGAAAAAACCGGACCTTGCATTTACATTTTGTTTTAAATTTTTACATGTCCAGTCTCTTAAGCATATATTGCATAACATATACCATCACTTACCTGATTTAATTACTGATATTGAAACTGAAATGAACGATAATTTGTCCGTCAGTATTCAACAGAATGTCAAATACATGATCTTAAGTAATTCGGGAAGTGATTACTTTTGTTTGGAATAACCCTTTCTGACGGATCACGTGCTAGAAAGCCCACACCCCCTTCCTCAAAAGCTGCATGTACCAAACAATTCACTTTGATGTGTTTATACTTTTAGCTTATCCTCTGTATACATGTATTAAGAGTCTGCATTGAGATTTATGTACTTTCAGCGTACGAGAGCAATAAAGAGTACATATACGAATATGAAACACAGGCTCTCACGGGGATACCTCAAGGAAGCACCATCTACTCCGGCATGAAAGTCAAATCAGATGTCAAAATCCAGTTCCGTTCCAGATCCTCGGCCACTCTAAAGGTACATTTCTATGAATATTACTTGAACAAAGGAATGGATAGAAAACATTGTTCTTCCAATTACACAAGCTTTCCAAGTATTTGTGGATGATTGGGAAAGAGGAGGGGGGGGGTCATCTTGGCAAATGTTTTATTCTCAACCCAATATCTGACTTTTAGATGGACAGAATACGTATAGGCAGGATCAATGACCCAATCGAATCGGTGAATCCAACCCAACAGCAAGTGCCCGAGGAGTTCTTTAGACCCCTCGTGGGAAAGGACGCCGATCAGATGGTGAAGGACTTGTCTAGACCCATTAATTTCAGGTAAGAATAGTTCCCGTTTTGTATAGGCCATTGGCACTATCATGCATATTCAATAAAAACTTTTGGTGTTAGCCTTTGCAAGATGTTTCTTGCATTGCCATGAAATACTAGTATGCTGTGGTCATATTTGCAAGTCTTTTGTTCTATTGACACCACGTTTGACTTACTTTCTTGAAATTTCTTTAAATTCTTGTTTGAATTTGGGTTCGAGTACTTAACTGTACGTTGTTTCATCGGAGATTCATTTTCTTCCAAAGATACGTCCGTGGCAACGTCCGTGATATTCAACAAGAAGCAGACGACCCGGAATGGTCCGTTAATGTTAAGAAAGGTTTGCTCAGCATTATGGAAATGAATCTGGAGAAAAGAAAACGACTTCAACAAAGCAGTTCCATTCCTCAAGTTTTCCGTCCCCTGTCCTCTAACGAGGGTTCTATATACAATGTTATGGAGGTATGTAACTCTTCCATTGAGAGCTCTATACACAACGTGCAGTTGCAAAGGTCGTCTTGAGTGCCTATGAACTTCAAGAAACATGTACATACCCCCTAAACATCTTGCGAATAACAATTACGAAAAAAGTGAGATACATGCATACATGTTGTTATTGTAAGTAAACTTCTAACACTTTTGATTCTTACAATTGAAGCCTAGCATTGCCGGAGAATGTGAAACCTTGTACAAAGTCAAACCAATGACAACAACCAGCGGTGATCCCCTAATTTATGTGACCAAAGTAAGGAACTATGACAACTGCATAGACAGACCAAAGTATTTCGCCTCCATATTTCATGGGAAACAGTGCGCTGAATGTATTAAGGCACGGGTAAGTATTTATATTTATTTGAAAATTGTCTTTAGACATCGAATATGGTTCAATTTAGCAATACCCAAAATATGCTAGATTGATTAGCCAATTGTTTTGTTTTTCTTGCAGTCAGAGCCCATGAAATCTGTGTCACTGGTCAGATACACATTGAAAGGAAGTAGTAGAGTATTCCAGATCCAGAGCGCCATCTCTGAAAGCCAGCACGTGTTCACACCATACTCCGACAAAGGAGGAAGCATTGCTACTTACCTAAAGTAAGTTGGACTCTGAAGTTCGTCACACCCCTGTACACTTAGTCGAGTACTCGGTGTGATGTTCTCATTGCTTATAAGAGTCTCACACGTATGATAGAAGGCAGAGGATACACGAATAGTGATCTCAATCCTCGTAATCCAAATAGAAGTAGAGAGAACAGAGTTTGGGGGCGAAAGTACGGATCACCTTGGATACACTCAGATATGTGGGATCAAGTGCCTATAGGAGTAAGCATCTCCATAGTGACCGATAATCTATCTCTCGCCGAGCCCACATTATAGGTCATATTGTCTGGTGTAAGAGACTGATACAAGTAGCAACGATTCTTATCAAGTGGTGGTCATTATATATTGCGAGTCGTTATATCAATGGTCTTGAATGAAACATCAGACTGGCATTTTGGAGAGAGAGTGGTAAGGTCTACGTGGTTAACTAACTTGTTATATGGAATTTACGAAATGCTGCCTTATTATAAGTGATGCTGAAAGTTACTAAAACTACATTCGCACATATACTCAAATTTCCCTGCTTTGTAAAACCTTGGCATAAATGTTTCATCTTTGAAAATAAACAGTTTCAAGCCATGAATAGTGTTTCAAGTCATTGCTTATAAATTTGTAGCCAGACTTTGAATTTGATCAAAGTTGGAGTCGTCAAAGACAGTTTGTCGCAGCCAAAGAATCGATTAAAGGTAGACTCTGGACTACTGTACGCGTCCAAAGAGATCGAATCTCGCAACGAACATTCTGGAAGCTCACATCAATCACCATCCTTCAAACAGATTCCTACACCAACACCAACCAGCACGTATCAGCAGAAAACGACAAACCAATCGAAGGAAAGGGTATGAAATTTATACAGCCTCGTAGTCCATATCATTATTCACATCATCATCACCACCACTATCATCATCATCATCATCATCATCACCATCATCATCATCATCGTCATCTTTCTGCAATTGGAGAAAACAAATAATGATTAGATGGCGATTACATGAGGCATTTTGATTAGTCAATCATTAATTTTGTATATTTGTCATTTCATTGTTGTTCATACTAAATAACATTTTTAAAATGTTTTCATTTTATGCATGCCTATCTAACACAAGTGAATGATATCTGGATTACTAATGCAGATAAGGAAGTTATTGAAGATGCTGGAGGAGTTTATGAAGCCCTATATCCAGGAAGAGGCTGGTCCGCTAATGATGTCGTTGCTGGAGGAAATCCGAAAAGCCGACGTCGAAAGCTTGAAGGCGGTGTTCCGCGAAACGGTCCAAACGGTGTCCTCGGACAATACGAAATGGATAGGAATTCCTATGTATATAAAGCTATTTGTTGACGTCTATAGAATAGTTGCGCCTTTTTCAATTTCTTAGGAAGGAATAGCTTCCATGGTCACAACACAGAAAGTTTTGTCGCCAAGTCGTTGTCTGAAATTTTAATACAACGATGCTGAAGTTAATTGCTTCATCCCAACTAGACTTTATGTTGTGTGAATATAGTCCCCAAAAAATTACAATATAGTATTAACGTTCTCAATGTTACATGTATATGATACTATCATATTTTCCATGGCTATCAGAATGTTTTTCATCATATTGATGTGTAAGAAATTAAAAGTAACTCTTAAGGGTGGGATTTCAGCCATAGACAGACAATTGTTCGAATGGTCTTTCATGATTGTCAATGAAACCTTACAGGAAGATGCTGGTGGACCTCCTGCCGTCTGCTGGGACCGCCCCCGCCACAGAAGTGCTTGTCGACGCTATCATGAATGACCAGATCTCAAAGCCTGAGGCCATTATTGCTCTGAATATTCTATCCTTGTCAGCCCGACCAGATGTCGTCATCGCCAAAAAACTTTTGGTAAAATACCATCTTGCACTTGCCAAATAAACGAACGAACGTCTTTGATTAATCAACAGTTAATTATTTCATGAAAATCCTCGTAATTTGTTAACTGTCATTCAGCTGGTTATGGAGCTGGTGATTTAAGAAAAGGTTAGGATGACACATTAAAGACTTTTTCCAGTTTCCTTGTTCTTGGCTTGTATCCACAGCTCCTGAAAGATATATCCGCTTATCTGAGAATGAATACTGAATCTACAAAAACCTCTCTCTGACAGCGTTTTACACCATTTCACAATCTTTAATTCACAATGCATGCGATGCATAGAGTCTCCTTTTCAAATGAAGAATTTCACGCAGTAAGATTTTCTGATTTCATGTGGAAAGACAAGTCGTGGCCAGCCAATGATGACAGAGCTGTCTTCTTGTATTACAGTGAGCTCAGTCTTTATCGGCGGGGTGCGTTTGTTCTAAACGCCAATTCCTGCAAACACTAAACCTTTTCTGCACTTTTCTTGAAATATATGCCAGCATCTCTATGAAATGAATTTTGCACATACATACACAATCCTTAATAAACTCAGATATCAGATTAAAGTAATTCATCAAAGAAATACACCACTCGAAGCCAATGCATGCACCGCGCATGTGTACACGCGTTTAGAATGGTTAGTCACACATTTACACTGATGTTTAGATCAATTTTATTTATCCATGTACCTCTTGACTCACAATTAAAATGATCCTTAAATAGGACCTTACACAGAGCAGCAAACTGTCGCAGAACCGAGTTTTGAAGAGGACAGCCTTTCTCTGTTTGGGAGCAGTAGCTGGTAAACTGAGCGAAGAAGAGCGGGAACGGTTTCGTGAGATCTCACAACAAGAGGAAACTGTAAAGACACTGCTTGCTAAGGAATCAAATTCGCAGAGTAGAAAAGAACTGAGGTCAAAGAAGGTGGAGTTGGAAGACAGGAAAAAGAAAGAAAAACGTATCCACACTCAAATCAAACAAGAAATCGTTAAGGTATTATTTTCCTAATTCATGTTACACGAATCTTCCCCACCAAATGCCTGCTCAACGTCAGATATTTTTTAAAACTAATGTCTAGATATGCAATAAAAATGTCTTTGGAATCTAGTATTGTTATCTGAAAAATATATATCACTAGTACTAGTATATACCGTAAAGTATTTTCCATGAAAACCATGTTGATCAGTTGATTTTTACTCTTTGGAACAGAAACCTTTGTGTTAATAAGATGTCTTTAATGTTTAGGAGATCCAGATGTTAATGAAATCAACTGTATTGGATGATAAAATGTTGAGCTTTAAGACTGCTGGAAACGCAGGACTTCGTGAGTTGATTCCAAGCGTCAGAGCATACATCGAGGATAAATCCCAACCACAGTTACTCAGAACACAAGCAATCTACAGTCTTCGAAAGCTTACCAGTAGATATCCCCACGATGTAAGTTACATCGTATAACTCTTTGTCTTTTCTCTTGTCGTCTTTAAGAGAGTATATATCATTTCTGATTTTTCCTACATTAGTGTCAAAATTGAATTGCTGCGCGTATTATCAAATTGTATTTTCGCCATCCTCCAAACAAAAGAAAGAACACCATATTATGTCGAATCCATACCTTGTTGACCTTATTTATTTCACTATAGATCCACTCCATACTGCTGCCCAGATACTTTGATCGAACAGAAAAAGAGGAGGTTAGAATTTCCTCATACTTAGTTATGACGTCCACCAACCCTTCACGTCCGATCCTAGAGATGGTCGCCCAATCACTGCACAAGGAGACCAATCCACACGTTGGGACATTTGTTTACACACATCTGGAACAGTTGTCCAATAGTTCATACCCCTGCCTCTTGTCATGGTATGTCATTATTTTCATTATGAATCAGCCGATTATCATATCGTTTGAGTTCTTGCTGCAATTTATGCACTGATGATTTATTTTTACGACGGTATTTTCTTTTATAGGGCGAAGAACGCAACATTTGCTTTGCGTTTTGCAAAGAAATTTAACCCTATGTTTTACTACTCCCGATACGTCCATCTCTCTGGATATGCAGGTACATTTATTTTTATTACCATGTTATTTTAAAAACTTAAAACTACCTTTACATATAGTCAGAAAATGATCGTATATACTTGAACAGATTGACAATATTCTCTGGTGTGTCCAGGGGTACGTGCTTGCCCAACTCTTGTTTTTGTATTCTATTTGGGACTTACGAGACTGCTCACTGTTCGTTATATTTGCCTTTACATTCTTCATAATTTCTTACTAGTAAATCATTCGTTGGATTTAACATAGATAATATGAAAATGGGAGCAGCTGCAGATCTTGGTCTCATTACTTCTCCAGAAGAGTTCGTTCCCCGATCTGGTGCTGTTCGTCTTAGCACACATGTCCTTGGGAGTTCTGTTAACCTTGCTGAGGTACATCCGTTACTTCGCTTTTGTTACGCATACTATTTTGGTAAAACCAAAAATCGCATCTATCAATTTTTGGTTCATTTTAGGTTGGGTTCAACACCGAGGGATTGCAAACACTTGTCTCAAAACTGATTAGTCCTCTCAGTGATTTTACAAAAGACAAATCAGTTGTAGAAGTACTTAAACAACGGACTCGTCGCAGTGCACAGTCGCAAGACACTCCAAATGATCCTATAAGTCTAATTCATCAAAAGGTAACGCTACTTTGAGAATCCTTTACTTGCAGCATTTATAATCATTATCAGTCTGTTGTTTTCACTTCTTCTCATCAACAACGTCGAGTTCAGTAAAAAAAATCGCTTGCTTTGGGATACTTGTACTGGTATTTAATATCAAATATGTTTTCTAAAAGCTGAAAGTATCACCTCGCACAAGTGCTGACCCTAAAGGTCATCTGTACATAAAACTGATGGGTAATGAGCTACAGTATCTAACGCTGGATAGCAGTACGGTGAAGACATTACTGAAAGACGGTAAGAACAGTCACAAAGATACCAGAATACTTCTATAGAGAAAATCATGTGATAGGTGTTTATTTTTCATCTTCCCAATGCCCCTGAATAGTTGACTTCTTTTGATAGGGAAAATTTTGCTAAGTGCAACAGAACAACGTTTGAGCAGTGGACTGGACCTTGACATACACAAATCCTTGATACCTCTTGATGCTGACACCATGATTCCAACCGAGTCTGGTCTGCCACTCCGCATGAAACTCCGTGGAACAGCTGCGATAAAAGTAACAGGCAAAGTCAGCGTTTCAGGACTTCCTTCCATTTTCAAATCTATTAGTGCAGACCAACTTAAAAAAGATATCAATTTGAATTTGGAACTGAAACCAAGGTATCTTGTTTATTATCAGTTACCTTTATATGCAATATATTTTTCCATCTTGATTTAGTCTAATAAGTCCAATATTTCAAATGATTGATGAACTACTTGTAACGCAAGCACTTCTTCTGTTTACTCTCAGTGTATTTGTTGACATACGTGGGGAGATGGAATTGGATGCAGTGCACTTTAAATCTGGAGTTTCTATTAAAACTATGGCACACGTGGAGACTCCTCTTTCAGTCTCTGCTTCTGTCAACCTTCCAAAAGGCAAAGTTATCGCTAAAGTCAACGTTGAAAAACTGGTAATATATATTGAATTTGGATACTACGAATGTTTTCAATACATTTAAGATCATCCAATTTGCAGTGTTCACTTCACAGCAGATGTATTTTGAAGTTTTGTAAAATATTTTGAATAGAGTGAGAGAGTGGCTAAACTGGAAATTTCCCCATCGGCATATTTGAAAGAAGTACCGTCTGACATATCAAAATACCCTCAACCAAGAGAATTGCAAGACATCAGGGCTGCAGAAGGAGCAAAAGTGATTCCAGTAAGTAAGATTATTGCATTAGCGAGACCAAAGTTAGGATAAACAGTAATTCAAATACAGATAGATACATTTAGATTATGTGTTTGTAAAAGTATTATAATTCGACTTGCAGTTGTCGATCTCATTTGGAAGACGCATTTTGGGTCTTGAAGTAGGAATAAATGGACAAGCTGTTGTAAGTGATTTTGAGATGAATGTCCCATACTACCCTATGATTGGAAAACAAGAACTGGTTATCACTCTCACCCCAGGACTAGATCCTCAGAAATATCTTGAAGTTCAACTTCAAATACTGACACCAAGACCAGATTCTACCCAACAACAATCATCCTCTGATAAAAGTAAGAGTTCAAGTGAAGGTGGATTACTTTCTTGGCTCGGAAGTTTTGTAGGTAGCGATCAGCCATCTCAGAGTCCATCTCCTTCGTCCTCGCCTTCTGCTCCTCCAAAGGACATCCAAGTAAAAGATTCTACATTAACAGCACTCATTGATCATTTAAAAGACTCGCAGTCTGCACAGTTGGAGAAATCAGTCGTATCACATAACAACAGCGTTGGAATTCTTTTAAATGTCTTAGGAATAGATGAATCAAGGTCTATCAAACGGCATCTTCAAGTTAGTGTTGCAGCTGGAATGGACATCAAGTCGAGGGCAACTTCAATTATCTTGTCTCTGAATAGATCTCCTGTTCCAGAGATGGAAACAAAACCGTGGAAGGTAAGAATGAACTGTGTGTGTAAACAATTCATTGAATGTCCTATTTTCTTCTGTTCTATTCTTCAATCCATATCTCTTACTGAAGATGATACTAATCCATTGTCATGAAATTTCCTTTCTTCAGATGGATGTTGCCATCAACGTCAATTTACCAACAAGACTTGTAGATCCATCGGAACTGTTGTCCAAATCATATCAGAAAGAACTTGAAAAACAAATACAGGTTCATATAAGGAGAGACGGAGAATCTGGATACTATAGGAAGATCGATCGAGAAGTACCTCGCCAACAGACTAAAGTTCTCCAACACCTATTAAGTTCAACACACACTCAGCAAATTATCGATGAAGTCGTGAACACTGAGATCAGCCAGTCAGAGGAGACTTCACTGAGTACCCAAGATAAGAAGATTAACACACTTATTAGAGAACAGAAACACATTTTGAAAGACGTGAAGAATATACATCGAAGAACATCAGATCCGTTAAGAGTCAAGAGTGTAAGATCAATGTTGTCGTCAGTGATGAGAAAGTCAGAGAAGGTGAAAAAAGATTTAGAAAAAGAATTAAGATCTGTTCCAAGCAATGAAGAATATGATGCTCTGACTAAATACTCTATATTACTTCAACAAATAGTTGAACAAAGATTGGAGGAATGTGTGCGTTCTTCAAAGCAATCGTTGTCGTCAAGAGATCAACACGCTATCGAGAAATCGCTAGAAACAAGCAAAGAATCATTGAGAAAGATACTTCAGCAACAGAGTTCATCTCTGGTAAAACCTTCTCAGTCTCAGCCCGGTACTGTTGATATCCAGTCTCCACCTGAATCTTCCCAACAATCACAGCAAAGACAATCAGAACAGTCACAACAGGGATCAATGCAACCACAGGAATCAAAGCAAAAGTCCCAGCAACAGTCTCAAGACGGAGTGATTCCATCTATATCACAGCCAGGTGTACAGAATTCAAAATCAAATAGTCAGTCTCCTTTGACAAAATCAGTATTAGATCTTCTACAAAAGCAGACGGATGCGATTCAAGAAGTGACAAAATCAAAAGATTCTGAGGGAATGAAAAATATTGACGAGAAGAAAATAAAAGAAGCACTGAATTTAGCAAAGAGTGTAAATGAAAAGATTCGTGAAGAAGCTTCGACAGCATCTCCTCAAAATTTTGAAAAAATAAACCACAAGTTGTTAAAATCTGTCATCCAACAACAACAAATTACAAAATGTTTAGAGCAAAGAATGAAGAAATCCCATCCCAAACAGTCCGAAAAGCAGAAGAAAGAGGTCAAAAAATTAATACAGCAAAGCAAATATGAAAATGATAAAATGTCAAAGGTAATGGCATTATCAATCCAGCATAAGATAGAAAAAGACGAAGCAAGCATGAAACATTCTCAAGATGATCAAACTGCACTCAAACATCTCAGACAAATCCAACTGTCGCAAGTAATTGCTTCCCAACAATTATCAGCTGCAGAATTATCATTCGAGAAGTCCTTAGCGGTGGGATCAAAATCAGTGCAAAGGTTGCAGAAAAGCATGAACATTTTAGATCAAACAGGTAAACAAATAGTCGCAGTAGTTAAACAAAAATATATAAAAGACCGTCCTACAGATGTTATCAGCAAACTTATGGAGGTTTCACAAATGCAACACAGTTTGCTTGGATTGGTTGCTGAACGTGCAAGAGAAGAACTAGTTCAATCTGTTTCCAGAACTGACACAAAGGATAAGCAGATTGAAACATTGGAGAAGAAAGCCGAAGAAGAAAAATTAGATTATCTCCAAATGGTGAGAAAGATATTAACGTCCATATCATCTAAAAGATCTGTTAGAAATATGAGTTGGTCTGAAAGACAGTCACTACAAGGTGTCCACAAAGAGTTAGAGAATATCAGATCAATGCAGATCAAGCTCGAAGAAAAGGTCAAAAACGTGGAAAGAGATCAAGAGAAGTCTGTTAAAAAGGTTGATTTATCTTCTATTAAAACACTAGTTGTAAAATGCAAAGCCATCCAAGACAAAATTGAAAAGGTAGAAAGCAGCATCAGATCAGAAAGACTTCATCAGATGGTGGATGACACTACCAAGGAACCCCAATGGCGCATCAAAATCCAGGAACAGATTGTTGAAAGGGTGAAGGAACTCATACCAGATGCGGTAATGACCCCACAAGAGAAAGAGTCCATTCAGACATCGTTAAATTATCAGGAGAATAAATTAGAGAAACTGCAAGAGAAGTTCCAAGAGCTTAAAATGCAAGAATCTCAACAAACTGGTAGTTCATTCAGCGGGTTATCACCAAGTCAGTCTCCACAACCTACCAATAAACAACTGCAAGATAATGTAGACGATGAGGATGAAGAAGATGACTCACAGCAAGGAGATGAAGTGCAAAGATCTGTTAAGAAATCTCAAAAATCGTCACAGCAAAAACAAAAATCTGTCAAATCCAGTGGCGCTCAAGGAAGAAAAAGTCCAAAGCAGTCCTCGGCTCGTGGTGATCTACTTGCAGAAACGGAGAGGGAAATTCGTATATCAATCAAGGCAGAATACGGGTCACAGGGTGAAAAGAAGAAATATTTTGATATTCAGGTTAACAAATTTTCTATATCTTCTTACTCGTATGATATGATGCATGCTTTTACATAAATCCTGCCATGTTTTCAATGAATACATTGAACTGTAATTTTAATTGTCCATTTTTTTAAAGATTCTTGGAACACCATCGTTAGAACAGCTGCTATGGGAAAGGGCTCAGAGATTACCATTAGAGCGAAGCAGTATAACCAAAAATTATCTGAAGGAAAAGAGTGATGGTTCCGAAGAAGTAACTGCAACTTATCTCAAACTCAACTGGGAACTTAATCTTCTCCGTCACTTGCACGTCCGTGCTCATTATAAGAGGGTAATGGATTCTTGATAAATATACTGAAGTGTAGAGTTTGTAGACACATTAAATAACTGTTGATTCAGATGTGTAACATTTTAAACATAGCGAAATTCAAATTTACTCGTAGTTTGTATCACTGATTAATTTTCAGTCGTCTAATAATTGTTAATTGTTTACCCTAGCAAATTTCCTACTGCATAAAAACTTCTTGTGTTTTAGGAAGAAATTCCCCGAGTTGTTGAGGAATTTGGATGGTGGACACACGAAGCGATCAAAGCTTTACTGTATCGGCACTTGTCTACAGAGTATCCTCACTCCTTCCGTCCAAGAGACAGAATGGAAATCCGCATGGACTTCAGAAGAAACAACAAGCAAGTGAGTGACCAATCACGATTTAATCTTACTAAGTGTCGGGTGTATAACAGTACATGTACGCCATTACCAAAACTAGAGAGCATTCTTTCACAATTTTTGCGTTTGCTATATCTTTCTTATCCCCTGTATTCAGTACTGTGGCCATTATAAGTAAAGAAATATTGTATATTTTATTCTAGCTTGATATAGAATTAAGACTTCCTGAAGAATCCAACTTCTTCCGAGGAATTTCAATACCATATGTCGGACCATTCTTGTTTGAGTCGACAGAAAGTATCAAGGGTGTGATCCATCGTTCCTTCCAGAAGACGTTGTCTAGCTTTACAAGCCGTCTGCCAGGTTAGGAGTAGTAATATAAATCATATACGGTACCAATTTTGATGCACCAGATGCGCATTTCGACAAATTATGTCTCTTCAGTGATGCTCAAACCGAATTGTTGGAAATCCGAAACATGAAATTTAAACTATAATAAAAGTGAACAATGTAGTGCCAAAGACTGGAGCCAAATACTTTGAAGGATCAGAGCTATGCTTGAGGGAGATAATCCTTAATTTTGATATAAATTTCCAATTTTACCACTGCAATTCAATGCATATCCGTATTTTAAGCTAGTAACATAGTACATAGCAACTAGTAATTTGATTTGTTATGAAACCAATTGCCTTTTGTAAAGTAAAGTTTACTAGTATATTTCATGGATGACACTCAAATACGCAAATATTTTCTTTAGGACAATGTGAGATTAAACAAAACCGGATTCGATCACTGGACGGCAAGGAGTACACTATACCAGACACGAAGGATTGTGAAGTCATTTTGTCCATGGACTGTTCCTCCTCAAAACAGTTTGCCATCAAATCAAAGAAAGATTCGTCTGATCCATCAAAAAGGGTAAGTAACCCTGTTTGAACGCGATGTCGCTGGACATTAGTGCCAAAATGTAAATATTTCTCCACATTCCCATGGAAATTTTTTTTATCATTACAATAGTCACTTGAAGTTCACGTAGAAGGCAAAAAGATAGAGGTTGTTCCGAGCAGCTCTTCTTTAGAAGTGAAAGTGGATGGTAAAAAGCAAGATGTTCCAAAGGATTCATCAATCAGCGTTAAGATATCAACCTCTTTTAGCAGGTACTAGTGTCTCATCTTTTAATGTATTTGTTAATTTAAGCATTACACTTCCTGTAAACCCCTCCTTTATATCCACGTTACTTTTACAGCAAAGACACTTCAGCAATAGAAATCAGCCGACACCAGGACAAGATTTCTATCTTATCGTTACGGAAAGGAGTATACGTTACATCAGATGGAAGCAAAATATCCATCACGGTGAGTTTGACTAAAGAGTAGTAATCGTCATCTATTATAAGCACAGCTGCTGCCCCCTTCTTACTGTATCCATTAAGTGATTTATTTGATCTCAAGTTATCAAAGAATATATTTTATTGGTTTCTTAGTCTAAGACAGGAACGATTAATGTTAATTTCGTAAACTTTCAGATATCTCCGCTCTACTACTCTCAAGTTTGTGGAATGTGTGGGAACTTTGATGGAAGGCAGGAAAATGAATACCAGAGTCCTGAGAAAGTGGATCGCATAGATCCTAAATGTTTTGTCCTCGATTACTTGTTTCCAGACGGTAAATGTGATTCGGCGAGTGTCCAAAAGGAATGTCAACAGCCCAAGGTTTCATTTTCATCATGTAAGTCCCTTTGAATACCAGTATTATTAAATGTTTTCAGAGAGTTTTCAAAAAAAATTTTTTTAAACTTTTTTCAGTTTTACTTTGACTTCAGCCTCCAATCTCCACAGCCGCATATACATTTACAGATATTCATTGGCTAATTTTAATTCCACTGCATCTGCGTAACTTTAAAAAAAAAAACCAACATAATGCTAGTCAACATTATTCATTCTATTCACAGCACGATGTACGCCAGAGAGTAAAACCATAAGGAGAACCCGTCTGTACAACAATAAATCACAGCTCTGTCTCTCCCAGAGTCCTGTAAAGAGTTGTCCGTCTAACTGCGAGCAAAAGGATACGAAATCGAGGGCCGTAAAGATGGTGTGTTTCGCTCACGAAAGTGCTAAAGCCCGCGCCTTGGAAAAGACCAGTTTCAAGCGCCCCCTAACGGAGTTGAAGTCTCAGCAAGCAGACTACACAGAATATGTACAAGAACCCAACAGTTGCAGGGAAATATAGACCTTTGGGACTTTATTTCACGAACAGTTTTATTGTAAGCGATCATTTTATAAAACTAGTGATTCTATAGGGCATGGAAGATGTACAGTCATATCAAAAGGTCCTTGAGGGCTGCTTCTTTCAACGGTGCGTCCGTGCATTAGTTTGGGTTTTCGATATATGCAAGTTTTATCAGGTTGTAACCATTGTATTTGCTTTATTATTTTGAATAAATTCTGCATGCAGCTGTCAAATTTCTTGTCATTCGATCTTACAAACGTCCATTTGGAATGGGATGCTGTTGAAGTGGGTCTAAGAAAAGTAGCTGATGTCTTGCTTTAATACTACCTGCAGTGTCATACTATGAGACACCGTATAGCATTTCAATGATTTCTGAAGACACGATACAAATGTTGAGTTGTGTGATGCGAAATACAGTTACAGTTTGTCAAAGAAAAAAGTACGGGGTGTAGCATGATAGAAATTTTATTCAATGTCTTTTAAACTATGAGAATTTGATATGGACTAATGACAACGTATGGAACCTTGTCCATTGTACGATTAGAACGATAACATGTCTGACAGCATATCGTCAAGCCATACGCACTTCATTGAAGATTGTAGAGGAACTTCAAACTATGACAGACACATTTCCCACCAGAGTGACACGTAGTTCAAGTGTTTCCGTACCCCTTAATATATATTTGCTATTCCATACAAGAAGCCAACAGGTCTTAACTTTCACCAGAGTGTCATATCCCATACAAGGAGACGTGTACCAATATGGAGTCTTTCGTTTCCATGTTTGTTATCTTTCAAATTTGAAAGTTTAAAGCATGTGAATCATTTAAACATTCTTCACCCCCAGGGGTAATGAATTTCACAATTTAGTTAGAGGACTCCATGGACATCATATCATCAGTTAGTTTTTCTCATGTTTGTTACATAATCATATTGGCCCCGCCTCAAAGTCTGAACCCCTCACCCAGGGGCTATGGATTTCAAATCATAATTATGTATTGAATTGTTCCCAAATAATGAATGGAAGTAGAGAAGATTTCCCAAGTTATAATACATGTATATGTTTACGATATGGTTATATTGGCCCCACCCTAAACCCATGGAAATGAATTTCACAACTGAAGTAGAGGGCGTCATGAACATCGATATCATAATATGGTTGACTGATTGTATGTTGTCGAGAATGTTTCCCTCATATGAAGACGTCATTATTGT
>CAJDSM010023228.1:41455-59117 GCA_903981925.1 Ostrea lurida
CAACATCTCCAACACAGATAGTATACAACATCTCCAACAACATAAGTACACATCTCCAACAACAATAGTTACAACATCTCCAACAATCAGATATAGTACAACATCTCCAAACAACAAGATTAGTAGTCACAACATCTCCAACAACAGATAGTACCAAATCTCCAACAACAGATTATACATCTCCAACAACAGATAGTACAATATCTCCAACAACGATAGTATACAACTTCTCCAACACAATTAGGAGTACAACATTCTCCAACAACAAAATAGTACAACATCTCCCAACAAACAGATAGATAGTATCAACATCTCCAACAACAGATAGTACAACATCTCCAAACAACAGATATAGTAACAAACACTCCAACAACAGATAGTAGTACCAACATTCTCCAACAAACAGATAGTAGTAACAACATCTCAACAACAGATAGTAGTACAAATCTTCAACAACAGATAGTACAAATCTCCAACAAAACAATAGTACAACATCTCCAACAACAGATAGTACAAACATTCTCCTAACAACAGATCATAGTACACATCTCCAACAACAATAGTATACAAATCTCCCAACAACAGATAGTACAACATCCTCCAACAACAGATAGAGTACAACATCTCAACAACAGATATACAACATCTCACAAACGATATAGTTACAAACATCTCCAACAAAAGATAGTAGTTATCACATCTCCACAAAGGATAGTAGTACAACATCTCAACAATCAGATAGTAGTTTAAACATTCTTCAAAAGAATAGTACAATATCTCCAACAACAATATAACAACTCCCAACAAAAATAGTTACAACATTCCAACAACAGATAGTAGTACAACATCTCCAACAACAGATAGTACAACATCTCAAACAACAGATTAGTAGTTAAAACATTCTCGAACAACGATGTATAACAACAATCTCCAACAACAGATGACAACATCTCTCAACACAGATAGTACAACATCTCCCAACACAAAGATAAGTAGTACAACATCTCCAACAAACAGATAGTAGTACAACATCTCCCAACAAGAAGTAGTACAACATTCTCCAACAACAGATAGCTTATACAACATCTCCAACAACACATAGTAGTACAACATCTCCAACAACATATCATAGTACAACATCTCCAACAACTAATAGTAGTTAAACATCTCCAACAACGTAGTACAACATCTCAAACAACACGATACTTAAGTAATCTCCAACAACAGATAGTAGATACAACATCTCCCAACAACAGATAGTAGTACACATCTCCAACAACAGATGTAGTACAACATCTCCAACAACAATAGTTGTTACAAACTTCCAACAACATATAGTAGTACACATCTTCCAACAAAATAGTAGTACAACATCTCCAATCAAACATAGTACAAATCTCAACAAAGATTAGTAGTACAACATCTCCAACAACAGATAGAGACAACATCTCCAACAACAGATAGTTACAACATCTCCAACAAACAGATAGTACAACATCTCCAACAACAATAGTAGTAAACATCTCCAACAACAGATAGGAGTACAACATCTCCAACAACATATAGTAGTACAAACATCTCCAACAAACAATAGTCAACACTCCAACACAGTATAGTGTACAACATCATACAACAGATCAGTAGCTACAACATCTCCAACAAACAGTATACATATCTTCCAACAAACAATAGATGTACCAACACTCCAACAACAATAGTAGTACAACATCTCCAACAAACAGATATGTTAATACAACATCTCCAACAACAGAAATGTACAACATCTCCAAAACAGATAGCTAGTACAAACATCTCCAACAACAGATAGTAGTACAACATCTCCACAACATATATTAGTACAACATCTCCAACAACAACTAGTAGTACAAACATCTCCAACAACAGATTAGTAGGTACAAAATCTCCAACAACAGATAGTAGTACAAATCTCCAACAACAAGATAGTAGTACAACATCCCACAACAGATAGATACAACATCTCAACAACAGATACAGTACACTCCAACAACAGGATTTAGTAGTTTACAACATCTCAACAACAGATAGTAGTACACATCTCCAACAACAGAGTATGTTACAGACATCTCCAACAACAGATAGTAGTACAACATCTCCCAACAACAGATAGTAGCTACAACATCTCCAACAACAATTAGTAGACACATCTCCAACAACAGATAGTACAACATCTCAACAACAGATAGTAGTACAACATCTTCCAACAACAGATAGTACAACATCTCACAACAGATAATAAACAGATAGTAGTAAACAATCTCCAACAAACAGATAGACACATCTCAAACAACAAAGTTAGTACAACATCTCCAACATCAGAATAGTAGTACAACATCTCCAATCAACAGATAGAAGTACCAACATCCCAACAAACAATAGTACAACATCTCAACAACAGATGTAGTACAACATCTCCAACAAAACAGATAGTACTACATCTCAACCAACAGATAGAGTACAACATCTCCAACACAGATACGTACAACATCTCCAACAAATGATAGTACAACATCTTCAACAAAGATAGTAGTACAACATGCTCCACAACAGATAGTATACAACATCTCCAAACAACATAGTAACAACATCTCAACACAATATAACAAACATCTCCCAACACAGATAGTAGTACAACATCTCCAACAACAGATAGTACAACATCTCCAACAACAGATAGTATGTACAACATCTCAACAACAGATAGTACACACATCTCTCAAACAACAATAGTACAACATCTCCAACTAACAGATACTAGTACAACCATCTCCAACAACCAGATAGTAGATACAAACATCTCCACAGCTAATAGTACAACATCTCCAAACAAAGATGATAGTACAACATCTCCAACAACAATAGTAGTACACATCTCCAACAACAGATTTTAATACAACATCATCCAAAAAAACAAGGGGATAGTACACATCTCCAACAACAGATAGACAACATCCCCAACAACAGATAGTAGTACAAACATTTCCAACAACAAATAGTAGTAACAACATCTCCAACTAACAGATAGACAACATCTCCAACAACACATGTAGTAAAACATTCCAACAAACATAGTATACAACATCTCCAACAACAGTTAGTAGATACAACATTCTCCAACAACAGAATTAGTAAAAACATCTCCAAACAACAGTAGACAATACATCTCCAACAACAATAGTATACAACATCTCCAACAAAGATAGTAGTACAACATCTCCAACAAACAGATAGTAGTACAACATCCTCCAACACAGATACTAGTACACATCTCCAACAACATATAGTAGTTACAAACATCTCCAAACAACGATAGTAACAAACATTTCAACAAAAACAGTAGTAGTTACAAACATCTCAACAACAGATGTTAGTACAACATCTCCCAACAACAGATAGTACAACATCTCACAACAGCAGATAGTACTACAACATCTCCAACAACAATAGACAACATTTTCAACAACAATAGACAACATCTCCAACAACAGTAGTTATACAACATCTCCAACAACAGATAGTAGTACAACATCTCCAAAAACTAATATAGTACAACATCTCCAACAACAGATAGTACAACATCTCCAACAAACAAGATAGTAGTACAACATCTCCAACAACATTATATAGTACAATCATCTCCAACAACAGAGAGTACAACATCTGCAACAACGATAGTAGTACAGCATCTCCTAACACAGATAGTACGACAACATCTCCAATCAACAGATGTACAAACATCTCCAAACAACAGATAGTACAAACATCTCCAACAAACAGACTAGTACAACATTCTTCCAACTACAGATAGTATACATAATCTCAACAAACAGATAGTATCAACATCTCCAAACAACAGATAGTAGTTACAAGCATCTCCAACAAAGATATACAACATCTTCAAACAACAGTATAGCTACATACATCTCCAACAAAGATATACAATATCTCCAACAACAGATTAGTATGTAAACATTCCCAACAAACAGATCAGTATTAAACATCTCCATACAACAGATATAGTACAACATCTTCCATACAACAGATAGTACAACATCTCCAACAACAATAGTACACATCTCAGCACAGATAGTATTAACATCTCAACAACAGATAGTAGTTACAACATCTCCAACAACATGATATACAATCATCTCCAACAACAATAGTAGTAAAACATCTCCAAACAAACAGATTAGTAGTACAACATCTCAACAACGATAGTAGTACAACATCTCCAAAGCAGATATAGTAAAAACATCTCCAACACAGATAGTACAAAATCTCCAACAACAGGATAGTAGTACAACATCTCTCAACAACAATGTAGTACAACATCTCCAACAACAGATAGTAGTACAAATCTCCAACAACAGATACTAGTACAACATCTCCAACAACATATAGTATACAAACATCTCCAACACAGATAGTACAACATTTTCAACAACAAGATAGCTAGTACAAACATCTCAACAACAGAATAGTAGTACAAATCTCATACAAACAGATAGTTACAAACATCTCCAACAGCAGATAAGTAGTACAACATTCTCCATACAACAGAACAGTAACAACATCTTCAACACAGATAGCTTTACAAACATCTCCAACAACAGTAGTGAGTAACATCTCCACAACAATAGTCAGTACAACATCCCAACAACAGATAGTTACAACATCTCCAACAACTAAACTAGTACAAAATCTCCAACAACAGAATAGTACAACATCTTCCAAACATACAGATAGTACAACATCTCCAATCAACAGATAACTAGAACCAACATCTCCAACAACAGATAGTAGACAACATCTCCCACAACAGATAGACAAATCTCCAACAACAATAGAGTACAACATCTCCAACAACAGATAGTACACATCTCCAACAACATATAGTAGTACAACATCTCAAACAACAGAAGTAGTTCAACATCTCCAAACAACAGATAGTAGACAAAATCTCAACAACAATATTAAGCACATCTTCAACAGCAATTAGACTTACAACATCTCCAACAACAGATGTATCAACTCTTCAACACACAATAGTACAGAACATCTCCAACAACCATAGTGTAACAACATCTCCAACAACGATAGAGTTTCAACATCTCTAACAACAGATAGTAGTACAAAATCTCCCAAAACAATAGTACAAACACTTCAACAGCAGATAGTAGTAACAACATCTCCAAACAAAACAATAGTACAACATCTTCTAACAAACAATAGTACAACATCTCAATCAACAACTAACATCTCCAACAACAATAGGTAGTACACATCTCCAACAACAATAGTAGTACACATCTCAACAACAGATAGTAGTACAACATCTCAACAACCAGATAGAGTACATACATCTCAACAACAGATAGTCACACATCTCACTAACAGATATAGTACAGATCATCCAACTAACAATGATAGTAGTACAACATCTCCAACAACAGATAGTACACATCTCAACACAGTAGTAGTACAACATCTCCAACAACAGATAGTTAGTACAAACATCTCCACAACAGATAGTACAACATCTCAACAACAGATATGATACAACATCTTCAACAGCAGGATAGTAGTACAAACAATCTTCCAAACAACAGATAGTAACAACATCTTCACAAAGATAGACAACATCTCCAACAAACAGATGTAGTACGACATCTCCAACAAAACAGATATAGTACAACATCTCCAACAACAATAGTACAACATCCTCCAATCAACAGATATTTCAACATCTCCAACAACAGATAGTAGTACAACAATCTCCAACAACAGATAGTACAACATCTTCAAAACAGAAGTAGATACAACATCTCCCAACAACAGATAGTACAATATCTCCAACAAACAATAGACCACATCTCCAACAACAGCCTTCTCAAAATCGATGAAGTATGACAGGCGAGCCCATTCCATGATTTGTTCTATTGATAATTCTGATGCGTTGCTTACTGGTTTGTACATGATCTGTCTGTTCTAAAACCAGCTTGATGTTCTTTCAGAAGTTTGTCTACTGATGTGTCATTCTCTCTAAAATTACTTGTTGAATACAATTCCTGTTTGACCAGTAACATAATCTCGTATTCTATATGCTTAGTCTCCCTTTTTTGCGTTCGATAGATATAGCCCTGTTTCCATTCTTCGGGTATTTTTCTACTTGCTCAAATTCTTTCAAAGAGTTGAATGGAATGTGTTTACATTGTCTCTAGGGCGTTTTCATTCCTTCTCGGTTGTTGTATTTTCCATTGAGTAGCGTGACTTGAATAATTTTCGCTGTCTGTTCTTCGAATAGTCACTATTTCAATATGATGCCGATCTGTACTATCTAATATCACTATACAGCCCGTTGATATTGGCTGCATTGCTACAGTAAAGAGGAATACGTTGACGATGTGACAAAAGTCAAAATCATCAGTCCTCCAATCAATTAAATTATTTTGGGATTTTAGAATTCGAAAAGAATTTCTTTTCCGTCTATCACAATTGTTGATCAGAATTAAATTAATAAGTGTGATATATATGAGAACATTTCATTTGATCGAAAAGTACTTGCTCAGGTTTTAGATGTAAGATATTAAATACGAGTACAGAATGCAAGATATATGAAAATTGAAGTATTTTTTACAACAACAGTTATTTCTGACGTGCGCGTACTTACATTTTAGGCCTAAACAGTCTGAAGACCAGATGTACATCGCATAAAATGAGTAAGCCTAGTGAATTAAAATCAAATCTAAACTCAGATAAATCGAAACATGGCACCCGAAAATAAGATTATGCTTGAGTTTCTTATAGATATATATGTAGTCTTTTGGAGACCAGGTCTCCAACAACCGTATGTAAATTCCCTATGGGGCACTCTGAATTGTAGCCCCTTTATTGGCAAGATTATTTTTAATTTACTGAAGCAGAATTGTAGAAAAAAGTTATGGATAACATCAAACTAGTACGCTATCTCCTAACTGACAACATTGACTATATAAAGTAATATAGATGATGGTTGTTATCAATTGAACATTAATAATGCAAAGCTGGGCCAATTTTATTTTTTGTACCAGTTTAGTAAAGTGAAACTCCATGCCAAGTCTGAGTGGATCGGTATATTTTTTCTTTTATGTATGATGCTTTTCTTTTCGTGTCCGAGAGCGCTTGCTCTCAAGAATCGTTCTAATTCAAGCTAAGACTTTGTTCTGCTTGAATTTAGGAAAATATTTCCTCATTTCTTTCACAAGATATTTAGTGCTGATCGTTTCTCTGACAGTATGTTCATTGTGTTTAGCAAAATATTGTATTTTGCCTTCATGCTATCATTTTATTTTCTTGCGCATGGATGTTTGCTCTCGCACTTCAGTTGCGCCATATAGATCATATCTCTAATTAACTTATGCACCATGTGCGTCAAATCTCCCTCAAAATATCATTTCATTCACTCTAACTAATACATAAACAGCTGGGTCTGTGAATAAAAAATCGATCTACAGTCAGAATATGCTGCCATAAACAAAAATTAATTTTTATTAGCATCACATATCAGTATCAATCTTATTTTAAATGATCTATCCATCACCATATTTATTAAGCAATGTTATTCTTTCAATCTAGATACAGTGCGTGTAATCGGTAACTCACATACGATATTCGAACTAAGAGATAGAATGTCAGTCAGTGATATAAATGTGTATAGAAAACTAAATCATATGATTATGGTAGCACTTGTGATAGATCGCGAAACAACCTCTGCGATCATGCTTATATTAAAAGTAAATGAGCGAGCAGTTGAATATCAAAACAAAAAAGATAAGTTATTTATCATAGAGCACAGTTAAATTAGAATCTCTAACAATACAAAACCATAACCCTAGAGTAACCGTGTAAATAACAATTGCATGATATCTCACACACTAACAAAAAGAAAGTGACCAAAGATTAATAGAACATAGAGAAAACGTTCATATAACAAAAGCTGCACTTATCACACCTTGCTCTCTTATGCATGATTGGTATCATATACACTACAGTCATACGGCGTCATACCCGCTATATTCTGATAATTCAGACTCCTATTCCTGCAATGGTCAACATTCGCTGCTCATTCCTGACTTACATATGCAACCTATCTCAAGTTATCCGACTTAGTCAATTACTCCAATAATTCCGTCCGAAACAAATATTTTCGTCACACTTTTCTCTGAAACTGCATATCACAACCAATTGATATTTGGTATATCACTTCATCTAGGGGTCCTATACCGCGCTTACCGAATTCAGACCTTTTGCTTGTCAACTTCCTGTTATCCGACTTAGTCAATTATTCCAATAATTCCGTCCGAAACAAATTTTTCCGTCGCACTTTTCTCTAAAACTGCATATCACAACCAATTAATATTTGGTATATCACTTCATCTAGGGGTCCTACACCACGCTTACCGAATTCAGACCTTTTGCTTTGCCAACTTCCTGTTATCCGACTTGGTCAATAATTCCGTCCGAAACAAATATTTTCGTCGCACTTTTCTCTGAAACTGCACATCACTGCCACTTGATATTTGGTATATCACTTCATTTTGGAGTCCCATACTGCGCTTACTAAATTCACACCTTTCGCATGTCAATTAACTGACTGTTGATATCAACCTTAGCAAAAGATTCTCTAGGTACATGTAGCATATATTTACATGTACCGTAGAGCGGGGGTATCCTCAGTGATCAGTAGCTCACAGAATCCTTGTTATTAATGTGTTGTTTTTTTTTATTTTAAGACCACGGAACATTGAGTAACAAAAATTCGAAATATACAGCGGTCGTAATCTCCATCTGTTACAGTCAAAACATTTGACGTCACAATGCAACATCCTTGAATGCCAGCGCCGATTTTTTCCACTCGTGGGAACATTCAGCACGGACTGCTGTATATTTCGAATTTTGTTACTCAATGTTCCGTGGTCTTACACAATCCGGAAGACAAACCCCTGTGGTTGAGAGATGTTGAGTGAATACAAAAGCCTGGCTTTTGGTTACCATGCATCGTCCACAAGGATCGTTTTACCTCTAGTTATGAATTAGGTCACCATGACGTCACGACAGCTTGACCTACATTTTTTGCTGACGTAAAAGGCAGGAATTTGGGGGGGGGGGGGTTGAACTATATATTAAATTTGGGTTTGACGGATTACTAGTATATTAACTGCTTTGAAAACACAATTCAAGATAACTTCGTGGAAGGTTAACTCATCTGTGCATCTACATGTTTGTTTATATGTGCATCAATCTTAGAATGTAGACGATTGACTTATGTGTTCCTCAGTCATTTATAAATTTATTTTGCAACAAATATTAATTTTTATTACCATAAAACTGAATTATCAGCTTTATCGACTCTATAGTTGTATTGGCAAAACATGAAGTGCAAGTGTTTCATAGCCGTTGTTAAGCAGTTTTTCACACAGATTTGACTACGGATTGCTCCGTTTACCTTAGCAAGGCTATGGGCTCACAGCAGGTGTGACCGGTCAACAGGGGATGCTTACTACTCCATAGCACCTGATCCCACCTCTGGTGTGCCCAGGGGTCCGTGTTTGCCGAATTCTTGTTTTTTTTTAAATTCTATTTGGGACTTATGAGATTGATCACTGTTCGTTATCTTTGCCTTTGATTAAAATCTTTGATGTGTATCAATTTTTCATCATCAGTTATTACGTATGAAGGTATATCACAGAATATTGACCGTGGTATTCCTTTGGTCTTTGGGATAACTGACCAGTAGACTTGGTAATTCACCCCCAATTCCATTGTTTTTTCACCCCACTAAACAAACAACCTATTCCCTACATTTCATTATCATAGTGGTACATGCAACATATTATTATACCTCTTACCGGTAAAGAGTTACGTCATCTGTGATTTTAAAGCAAGTTTTTGACACCTACAATATCGGGGATAAAAGATCGAAAACCAATCTGAAAATGTTTGTAACAATTTTAAAATTATTCATATAATGTGTGATGACTTTAAACTTTGCAATCGTCAACTTTCCCTTTATATGTAAGTAATATACCGCTATCACCGGCTTATGGTGTGTTATATCTCCCAGTTGATTCGATACGCAAGAGCATGCTATGCGTATCCGACTACTAACAAAAAAAGTTGAAGTTGCAGGTTATAACGAATCTCGTTTAAAGTAATCATTTCGAAATTCTATGGTCGCTATAATGACCTTGTTTGCGATTACAAAATATCACTAAGTCATACGTTGACTGATTTGTTTCATTGCCCTTTGTTAAGACAGTCATTTCCTACTAGATTTGACTACGGGTAATCCCGTTTATTTTTATTTCGACTACGGCTCACGGCGGGTGTGACCGGTCAGCACAGGATGCTTACTCCTCCATGGCACCTGATCCTACCTTCGCTTTTGTCAGAGTTTGTGTTGCCCTACACTCGATTTTGTATGTTTTTTTTTGGATTATGATTATGTTTTAAACACGATGTTACCTTCGCCTATTTGTGTTCATAATCAAAATTGATATTCATCACTCAACAACTATTCTTGATATTAAACTGATGCCTATACCACTTGCTTTAAAAATACACCCATCATTCAGTCTTGCACATCCAAAGATTTCAATGTACAATGTATTCTGGAAACTGAAATTCCTTGGAACACATATTGATGCTTTTTAAAAATATCAAATTCCAACATTACAAATGGAGGTATATTGCAAAATAATGGCAACGGCATTTGATATTTGCAATAACTAATAGAGTTGGTAACTTACCCCTTTTAAAATTCAATTGTTTTTACGCTTCATTATACAAACAGCCTATTCCTTACATTTTATCATCATAGTGGAACATGTAACATAATATTATACATATATCTCCTAAATAGTCAATTTTTGACATTCAAAATACTGGGAATAAAACATCGACAACCAATCTAAAATGTTTGTAACAATTTATTCATAAACAAAATACGAGTTTTTGAAATTCATCATTCTCATCAAGTATTCTTGATATTTTTTAACATTGAAACGGATGCCACTACCTCTTGCTTTAACAAGAGTAACGCAAACAGTACAAATACACCCTTGAAAAACTAATATAGGATGTGTTTGTGCTACTATGACCTTAACCTTTGAACTTGAGTTCTAAACAATAGGGATCTTCCACTTGGCATAAAATGTATGTGTACCAAGTTTGACAGTCCTAGCTCCAAAGGTTCGGTCTGAGTCTGCCCACTAGGTTTTCCTACTAAGTGATACTATGACCTTGGCCTTTGACTTCTGACCTTGAAGAACAAAAAGTGACCTCCACTTGGCATGAGGAGTATGTATACTGAGTTTGATGGTCCTAGTCCCAATATTTCCATCTGTATACTGCCTTAAAAAGGTTTTCCTATCAACTAATATTATGACCTTGACCTTTGATCTTACAAAACAATAGGTACCTTTCTCTCATCATGGTAATCAAATGTACCAAGTTGTAACATCTTGGAGCTTAAGGTTTGGTTTGTATTCTGCCATTATGGTTTTGCTACTGATAACACGATCTTGACCTTTGACCTTCAAAAACAGAAGGCGTCCTCCACTATGCATAAGGTGTATGTGTACTAAGATTGATGGTCCTTGTCCCAATGGTTCGGTCTGTATTCTGCCTACAAGTTTTCCTGTTAACTGATACTTGACCAACAATAGGCATCTTCCTCTCATCAAGGCGATTAAAAGTACTAGAGCTTACAGTTCAGTGTGCATCCTGCCTACAAGGTCTGAACAGACGGATGGACAGAGCCATAACACAATACGGACAGACAGAGCTATACCATAATACGTACTGTCTCTGATAGGCATATTAAAACACTTCCATCATTCAGTCTGACACATCCAAAGATTTCAATGTACGATGCATTATGGTATTTACCATATACAATAAATACTGAAATTCTTTGAAAAACACATTGATGATTTAAACATCCTGAATTGTACACAGCAAAGGCCCATAGGCAGCAACTTCAAAGTCCTGACTACATGTTTTAAGGGGTATTAAATCAAACTCTATGATTGATATTCAATGAATTCTATTTTCTTCTTCTTCAAAAAGTGTCCCCTACTCTTATGGGTTGAAAATGATAATCTTCTGTACAACACCAAAGCAAAGGCTGCCATTGAGAGCTTAAAGTAATTTCCAATCCAGCATCATGATAACTTGAGTCCCTGCAAATTTTTCTGTAGGTTTATCTGCTCTTTTGTTTGGCGTACTTTCTCAGCACTAAATGCTTCCTTGTTTGCTTTCTTCTCTATTCTTCTCTCCTACAAAAAACAAGGAACTCTATTTTAAAACCTCTGTGTCACCTTTAAATACTTCTCCTTCCACTAAAAGCCTTGGTTAATATCACAACACTTTTTGATTACTTCTATTAGTGGTATTTACAAGAATGTTTCAGAAACATGCATGCCCCCCCCCCCCCCCCTGTATCAATCCCAATACAATTCAAGACATTGACTGAGTGGACAAATAATATCTTTCTACTCCTGAGTGGATTGAAACTTGACCTTTGATAACCTGACCTCAAAATCAATAGGGGTCACTTACTCCTTAAAATGTACCAATACTGATATCAATCAAGTAGATGATTCTCAATATATATGAGAGCCAATAATGACACAATATATTATTATGTCCAGTTTGACCCTTTAACCTTGCGAACCAAAATTCCACTCCTTATGACATACAGTCAACTCTTGATAAACCGCCACCTTTTGTTCTTTTGAATCTTTGGCATTATAACGAATTTGGCGATGAATTGAATTTCCACCATTTTGAAGAGCAAAGTTTTTCCATTTTGAAGAAAAACGGTTACCGCTGTTTTCCATGTTTGCTTATATAATTAATTTAAATATTTTCTGTAAATTTTTAATGAATTTATTTGTGAAAATTTTTTACATGATTATTTGTTTAAACATCACAAAATCCTTTCCTTTTTATCTTTGAAACTCTGTGGCTAAGCCGTACCTTAACTGAAAAAATGGGTTTTCTATTATGTAAAAATATTGCGACTACATATCATGTTGAGTCTTTTCTTGTTTACTTATACAGTAATTACCGGGGTCTTTCTGCACAGGTGGACCAGAGATCGATAATGACCAATTTACCGCTTCAGTGACCACAGGTACCCATGGCGGTTTATCGAGATAATTAAAACTGTGAAACAGACATTTGTACTGAAAACACCGTGGTGAATGGCGAAAGTGAATTTGGCGTTTTAACCAGAATTTTAAGTAGCAGGAAAAACGTCTCTAGAAAAATGTGGCGTTATACCGAAAATGGCGATGAATTGAGTGGCGATAATTCGAGAGTTAACTGTATATGGTTTTATCACATAACTGTACTGTTTCTGGGTTCATAACGCGGGTTCGGAAAAGCGATATGAACTCGTAGCTTAGGTTCATAAAAATGCAAATTAGATAGGTCAATCAATCATGCGCTACGTAAAGAATACAGCATATCATCCTTTGAAACTGTCAACATTGATGGTAAAAGACATTGTTTTGTCACTGAGGTTGTTCCAAGAAGATTTTGTGTCTTTTATGAAGTGAAAATAAATGTCAGAAATTTCAAGCTTCTTCAAAACAGTGACTTGCAAACGGAAAAGCAAAAAAATTCGGGCTGTGAAACAGAAAGTAAATCAAAATGTGTGTTTAATGTTGTGGGATAAATAGAATCTTACATTCATGCTTATGGCATATGAAATTCATTACTGGATTTAAATATTTCCCTCACCTTAAATCCAGTAACTCATTTCATAAATTTCATATGCCATAGGCACTAGTTTAAGATCCTCTATGTATTTCACATAGGAATATTTAGAGGATTTATATAAAAATCTTGTCAAGAGCCACAAACTTTTTAAACCTTTTTATTCCATCCCAATAAAAACAGGTTTGGTTTCTAAATTGGTTCAAAAACTAGTTTGATACCACAAAAATATATATATTTATGGAAATTAAACTAATATATATTTTAACATTTTTTGTGCGTCAAATTGACAGGTCATCAGTAAATGTTTGCCCCCTACCTTCTTCTCTAGCTTAGTGGCCTGCTTCCTCTGCCTGCGTTCCTCTGTTGTCTCATTCTTGGGTCGGTATGTACTTGCTTTGTCAGCTAACCTATTCTCCCTCATTTCCTTCTCAATTTGTTTACGAGTTAGACCTGGCTCTTCCAACACCCCCTCTGGGATCCCCAAGCGAGAGGTCAAATTGATTTTCCTATCCTGTGAAGTTACACAACAAATTACTCTACAGCAATTTTTTTCTCAGAAATTATAAACTAAATGACAAATGAGAGGCCCACAGGCTTCATCAGTCACCTAAGTATTAGTGGAAAGTATCACTACCTCCAATTGTCGTGAAATGTACATTAATTTTTCTAAGCTAAATTCTAATACTCAGCAGCTGTATAAAACAAGATATATTACTGAAACAAAAATGCCCCTGAATCATTAGTGATGAAAGACTTTACATACTACGATATATGCTATATCAACACTACATGGCTATTTTGGACCCTACTTAGAATCAGAATGACTAAAAATGACCTAAAAATCCAAAGACTCCTTTTAAAGATCAAAGAAATTCCATTAGTTAGAATTCATACCAAGGTGTGCATAGTCGTAATCTCCTGCAAACAATCATTACTATGTTCACAATCTTCAATCATTTTATTCATGATAAAAATTTTGGAAAATATTCCTCAATTTCTGTTTCTATTAAAGTTTCATGAATTTGTTCTCAATTAAAACAAATTATTTAATTTGTAAGACAATACCTTTCGAGGCTCCTCTATCAACTTTGGGTGGTTGTATAAATTTGAATAGGTACCTATAAGCAAAAGTTAGCATGTACAAACACTACTAAATTGTTGATATCAACACTTGTAAACAAAATTTATTTCATATTTCAAATAATAAAGCGTAAAATTCTCATCAATAAACATTGTTGTAAATGCAGAATTGACATACTTAGAATGGATTCGCAGTCCCACTTTTCCTTGGGTTTCTCTATCACCATTTGTACAAGGTCAGCCTCATTGTCAGATTCCCCTCCACTTACGACCTCTATCCCAGGGTCATTAGGTCGCTCATCGTCCATCACAGAATGCAAGTTTCTTCGGCTGCAAATATATCAATCATTTCAAGAAATTTCTCTCCGTAATCAATTATTAACTACTATACTGGTTTTAACTTGTTCTCTTCTCTTAGGTATTACATGTATCTACAAATTCCCAATTTGACATTAGATAAAAATGAATTCCTCACTTTTCTTCTTGCTGTTTTTCAAAATCTTCCAATATTGTGTCTAGCATATGGCTGCCTTGTTGAACAAATCCATCAACATCTTCATTGTCCAAGGCACCAATTTCTGTGTCCTCATATTGTTCATATAACTATTGTAAAAATACATCAATTACCAATAAATCCGTACACAGAGTGCAGTCACTGCAACCAAGCATAAACTGTACATTTTCAACTCTTTCCAGGGGATTTAGCACATATTAAACAGAAAAGTGTATGTGTGTGTGTGTGTGTGTGTGTGTGTGTGGACTTGGCTTATTTCTTTTTATTATACTTCAGTATGATAATTCCATACAAGACAACATCAGTCTGACTGGTCTAGACAGTCACGTGCAAGGGAGGACAAAACTTTGTATCTCCCTCAAACATCACATTTCCCCATCATATTCCACCCCTTTGGGAGCCTCATGCATTTTCCCGCAAGAGTTATCGTTCGCTGAACGAAAACTCCCGAGAAGATCAAACGTTATACGTAAGCAAATGTCATACATAAAAAAAATGTCGGATAGGTTTCATCTTCCAAGCTTCGATGAAACTAATGATATTCTCACAAGTAAGGACACAGCAAATACAAACAAGAGGCCCATGGGCCACATTTCACCTCCTGATACATGTGAGTGACCTTGGCCCTCGCACTCTTTGATCAGGAAGCTTTTAAGGTAAATCGTTGTATTTTTGTCTTGAGGAGATTCTTTATATATTATTCAATGTAAAACTTTGATCCCCTATTTGGCCCCACCATAAACCTGGGGTTTACCTGATTAGTACCAAAACTGAATTCCACTATATCAAGAAGCTTTCAAATAAATTCAGCTTTCCTGGTCATGTCGTTATCTGAGAAGAAGATGTTTAAAAGATTATCCTCCTATTATAATCTGTGTTAAAAACTTTCGATCCCCTATTGGGGCCCCCTTATTGTACCTCGTGGGGTCTTATGATTTGAAACAAACTGAATCTCCTCTATATCAGAAAGTCGTCGCATAATTATAATTTCAGTGCTTTCCTGGTCTTTTTCAGTGGTTCTGTGAGAAGAAGATTTTTAAAGATTTTCCCTATATAATCATAATGTAAAACTTTTGATCCCCTATTTGTGGCCCCATCGTTGACCCCCGGGTGGGTCATTGATTTGAAACAACTTGAATTCCCATATATCAGGAAGCTTCCATATATTAAATCTCTTAGCTTCCTGGTCCAAGTGTCTTGAGATAGAATTAATTTTTAATGGAACACCACCCTTACTTTTGCATTTTTCGTGATTATACTCCCCCCCCTTTGAAGGGGCTTGGTTCCTTCAATTGAACAACACTTGAATCCCCTTCACCCAAGGGCATGATTTGTTACCAAGTTTGTGTTGAAATTTGGCCCAGTGGTTTCTTTGAAAGATTAGTCGAAAAATGTTGACAAAGCTTAAGCGGACAGACAGACGGACGGACACAAGGTTGATCATAAAAGGCTCACTTGATCCCTTCGGTTCAGGTGAGCTAAAAAGCTGATTAAATTATCAGTGAAGTGCTTAGGATATTTTTTTCAAGAGAATGAATTACATGACAATGCCGACATTCACAACCGTTTGAAGGAAGTCTCAAGTACTAGCCTATATCGTATGTTGAAAAATTTTTATGTTGGGGTGACAAAAATTAACGGATATCTCTTTTAAAACACTCGAAATCAAATGGATGTATGTTTCAGAGGATTCCTTGTTGATCACATTTCTCTGAAATTTGTAACGTAAACATAAACAATTACTTTCGGAAATGACAGCAATGCAGTATTCAAATTATTTGAGTTTTGAATAAAGAACTATATAGGGTATGCTTGACTGTAGGCCCCCTTCATAGCTGAATTTCAAACATTAATAAAAGTTGCAGAAATTTATGTGAGTACATTATTGCATTCATAATGTCTTATTTTTATAAGATTTTGAAAAAAATATTTTGCGCTTGTAGTGAAAAGGGTTTAATAAAGTCACCTTGGTTATAGAAAAGTGTCTAAAAACGTGATTTTGACATTTTTAGTGGACATTTTAAATACTTGCGATTTCTTGATCAAGATCGATATTTACACACTGGAAATATATCAAATGTTAAAATCTGCATGCAAAATATCTAGCTTGTTCAAAAAGTCGCAGATATCTATCCGGCGAAAAAAACCTCTCGGAAAACACGCATTTTCCTCCATAACTTTCGCATTGACGTCATACCTCCGTGTCTATTTGTATCACTGGAGTTTACATGATGAATGCGTATGGAGATCAATCATGCG
>CAJDSM010023229.1:0-16336 GCA_903981925.1 Ostrea lurida
ATCCGGCGGCATCAGTGTTTCACAAACACATTTTCTTTCACTATGACATTGTCTGAAACACAATAGTCAGGCCTTTAATATCTGGATTTCATTCAACATTCCAACCTTTTCAGTTTTATCATCTATCAGCTTGTCTTTAAAATTGCATAATTAAACAGTTCACGGAGACTTACACCCCAAAATGAAGCACAGATGTGAGGTTAATGCAGTGTATGATGCTTAGTGTTGCACTTGTGTGTGCATTGCTTATAAATGTTTCAGAAATAAATATGGCAATTTAAGACAGCAATAGAAATTTAAAAGTTTTTAATTAACAGAATATGTTACCTCAGATTATATTAGTCTTCTCTTTAGCAACCATATGCTTGACATGTTATGAATTAGTTTTAACCTGTACTTGTTTACCACGAATTGTGGTTAACTTTTTAAATACATGTAGGTTCGATAACGATTTAAAATGGTATGTGAAATCTTTAAATGTATCAATGAAAAGAAAAACTTGAAAAGATAATCCTTTTCCAGATTGATTCACATAGATAGAATTACTAGTTCAAGTCACATACATGTAGGACTTTTTAAAACCTCTTTCAATGCGAAAAGTTAATTGAGTTGTGTCCCTTTGAGGGATCAACCCAAAGGTTGAAAGAGAAAGCAATATTTCTCCTCTATGCTACCAAATGTATGGGCATGCTGCATACTTAATTTTTTTTCTTTCATGTATGTATAGCCCCAAGATTGGGCAATCTAACTAAAGATACAAATAATTGACAGTTACAAATTCAAAAGTTACAAAGCCATTGTGAGGTTTGTTCCGAAGATGATGGCCAAAGGCCATAACTTTAGCAAAGTGTGAATTGTACAAAAATATACAGGGTTAAATTTCTCTCTTTTAATGGCTATTTATTGTAGATTATAAATAGTTACAAACTTAATTTTGTATTTTTAGGCAGAATCTGTTCAACATTCAACAGAAACCCTGGTTGTTTCTCAGGGGACTCCAGACAACCCCAACCTGCTATCTCCAGGTCAGGCCCAGACTCCCTTCAACAGACGCTCCCTCCGACGGAGGTCATCCAAAAGGAGGGCGGGGCCTCGATCCAGTTCCTACGGTCCCGGGCAACGGAGGACAAACAGCATGAAGGAGCAGAAGTGTTCCTCACAACCCAACAGCCCCGTACTGCTCATTAACCCAGAAATCAAGATTGATCCTCCAATCAGTGCAAATCAAACCCCAAGGTCTGCCAGGACACCTTTCCATTCTGATTCTGTGACACTGTTAGTGCCCAATCAGAAACAGCACAAATCCTGCAGTGATGTGACCGATGACTCCTCGCATGATGAAAGTGATCAGAATTGTTCAGACGCTTCCTGTCCAAATTCTGCAAGTTACCTTATTTCTGATGAAATCGTTCCTGTGTTAGTGAGTAATACCACCACATCTACTGCTGAAATACATTCCAGGCAATCAAAACCATTGTTAGAGGCTGCGCATCAGGATTCTGTGGAAGCCAAAATTGCTTCTGTGGATATTAAAGCAATTGTGAGACCTAAAAATAGGTTAATCTCTCCATCAAGGAATGGGCAGATTCAAACTACCGTAGATCATTTTGCAAGGAATGAAAAAGAGTGCAATTATTCCTCTTCTGGTTCTTGTGATGAAAATTATACTATGCAAAAGAGTGACATTCGGGTGATGTCAGAAGGCGAAAGTCAGGATGAGGCGTGCGGTGGATGTGACCACGTGGATGGCAATATTCCAAACATGTCTCAGGACGTAGGAGTGGTTTGTCTTTCAGATATAGAGTGTTCTGAGGACCAGTCCGATAGTCGAACCAATTTGTTAAATGTGGTGAATCCAAGTTCAGTGGTGAAGGAAATTCATCATCCATTGAAAGGAAGGAGGATTAATTCGAAAGATCAGAAAGTGAATACCACATTGATAGACCTGAAACCTAGTAAAATATGCACACCTCAAAAGCTAGACTTAAAACTGCCTGTGGTGAAAAATTTCCCTGTCGCACAAAGTGTTCATGCCAAAGATATTGCCAATGAATCCAGTAGTGAGATGAGTGTACCAGAGTCTTCTACTCACCCAAATCTTCCAGAGGACAAGCTCAGTCCGCTAACTCCATCAGAGAGCTATTCAAAACACTTGTATAAGTTTGCTATGCCCAATACCCCAACTAGAAACATGTTCAAAACCCCTCTTGCTCGTATCGAGAGCTTCCACAGTGATGACTTTGATTTCTTGCTTACCAACCCCGAATTGAAATCCACCGCCACAACACCTTCCAGCTGTGTGCAAACCCCGACCTTACCGTGTTTTGGCTACAAACTCAACCTGAAAAAGAAAAATGCAAAATTAAAGTCTGAAAAAGCCAAGCAAAAGTCCTCCCCTTCAAATCTACAAGGAAGCACAAAATATGCAAATGAGGAAGCAGATGTGCTAGAATGTCAGTAAGTCCTTCATAGTAACATAAAATAAATCGGCTTGTAAAGTGAATGTGAGTGTAACATTATGTTGCAGTGAATTTTTGTCAGTGTTATAATTGGTGTTTCAGGAGTAATTCTGCTGACCCTTTATCTGCTGGTGCAGGGAATGACCAGAGTAGAGCAGACGATGGATTAGAGAAAGGTTCCACCGTCAGCAAGGCCAAAATACATCCAATGGACAAGGGTAAACATGTACAGCCATTGTGCATCCAAAGCCTGTTTGTGCTTTAGCCCTATACCTGATGGTGTATTAGATAGAGATCAGTGTTTGCTTTGTAGAGCTTTGGATATATTTTTTTTTACTTCAGTTAAACACTTTATATATGTAGATGACCAATATTCTTCATATTTTCAAGGATACTTGTAAGGTCATGGTAAATTTCAAAACCTTAAGATTTTATTGGTACTTTTAAAATTCATTGTAAATTTTTAAATCTTGCGACATATGATGAAACTAACTGAAAATTATTAGTCCAAATTTTAGATAAATTAATTGGCTTCAAGAACTTAATAGCAACAAACCAGTCGTGTACATGTATCAGTGAAAATGTTGATTGGCCATCTTGGTAGGAGTTCCCCATTATAGGAGACCATCTAGATACTACTGCAAAATTGTCTAGATACTTAAACTCAAGGTATTTGTATGGTAAGGATTCATTGGCTATTGTTTGTCTATTGTTTTTTTTATGTTTGACAAGAGGAGCAGTGACATATAAAGTACAAAATGTGCTTCATTTTAGAAGATCAAGAGACAGAACTGTTAATCAAAGGGTCCAAGATTTCCCAGCCAAACCAGAGGAATCGCTGCCTAACGAACTGTGACAGTGCTGACAATGAAATCAAAGGCAAGAACACGCAGGTCAGTGCTTCCTAGGTTCTGTCCACGCTCTGTTTGTAGATAACTGGTGCTGGGACATGAGCAGTACGTCTATGACTTAGTTTTGCAGTAGTGGATTCAGGGGTGTTTAGGTTTCATAGTGACTAAATTAAGGGACAAAGTTTTATTTTCGATTATCGATCTTGAAGGGGTATCTGAAAGTCTTTTTAAACATGGGAACTAGAAGATATATCTGTCAAGAGTGGAATAGTTGTGAAAAAAAGATTTGGTGTACTGGAATTTGATAAATGGAAAAGAGTCATCTAAAACCCCCAAAGAACATCAGCGATTGAAATTTTTTTAATCTTAGAATGGAGAAACCAAGAACAGTAACCCTGTTCTCCCTGATTCCACTACTGATTTGGACTTGTTAGAAATTTACACTGCATCCGGTGTCTGGGTAGACAGCATAGCATTATTTCATGTATTTAATGGTAGATATTCCTTTTCTGAGAGCTTCATTGTCTGTGATAGTTATCCAGCATTTGTGGAAAACAACAAGTGTTTTGTGTCTGAAGATTTTCTTTAATGCTTACTTTTATGTAGTCTGCTCTTTCATTTTTCAACTATATTAAATCACGCAGTTAATTTTTTTAATAAATCCACGAAATTCCAATGTTTTGGGTTCTTGTTTTTTGATTTATTTGAATTTTTGTAAAAAAAAAATGAAGAAAAAAACAAAACAGCATTATTGTATGTCCCACACATTTATTTGTCAACACCACTTATCTCTTCTTTAAAAGCCTATTGTCTCTGGACTAATAACCACAAATAAATTACACCAGCAACTTCTTTTTCTTTCACGAATCCATTCAAGCAGCAAATGGCCTATTAATAACAGTTCCATAAGGTAAACGCTCTATCTTTAGTGTCTTGCCTTTATTTGTAACGTATATCTAGATGTTCTCTCCTCTATATAAAATGTATGTTGACGTGATATATGCTAAGTATATCATGCACAGACTGTTTCCAGTAGTTCGATATTTGGAAACAGTTGACTGTTTAATGAGTGTTCAAAATTTCAATGCTTCTGTGTTTATTTCAAGTTTTGTTTGGCATTTTTTCCCTTTATTTCTTCATTGCAAAGTAGAGAAAAGCATTAATTTTGTAAGAAATATATTTGTCATTTAAACCAATCCCATTGTATTGATTTACCTTGGTAAGAATTTTTTCCTAATGTTGCAATATAATTATGATAAAGAATATTTATGTGATATTATAACATGCAATACAATGTACATGTATAGTTTATGGTACATTTTGTCTCAAGTTTACATAATTTTCATTTCAAAACAATGCAAGAGGTCAAAGAAATTTTTAAAATAAGAAATTTTTTCTTGCAAACAGACCAACATAAAAAGTGTACCGGTCTAAGATTTCATTTGCAGGTTGGTGTTGGGGGAAGGGGTGTATACTTGAATTAGATTGCCATCCATCCATTGATGAATTGGTGTCCAAGCTTTAGTTCATATATGACGTTCCTGCAATTTTTAGCTCACCTGAACCGAAGGTTCAAGTGAGCTTTTCTGATCGCCTGTTGTCCATTGTCTGTCCGTCTGTCCATTAACTTTTCACATTTCGGATTTTTCAAGACCCACTGGGCCAAATTCAACCAAACTTAGTACAATCATCTCCTTGGGTGAAGGGATTCAAGTTTGTACAAATGAAGGACCGGCCCCATTCAAAGGGGAGATAATCACAAAAATGCCAAACTAGTAGTGTCATTTGAAATTTTCTTCTCAAGAACCACTGGCCAGAAAAGCTGAATCTATATGAAAGCTTCCTGATAAAGTGGAGATTCAGTTTGTTCAAATCATGACCTCCGTAGGTACGATGGGCCCCATAGGGGATCAAGTTTTACATGTGTAATATAGGGAAAATCTTTGAAAATGCTTTAAGAACCATTGGGCCAGAAAAGCTGAAAGCTGACACAAGTTTATTGACATGTGGAGGGCCCTTGGGGGTCATGACTGCCCCCCCTCCCTCCCTTTTCAAAATGATCCTACCCTCCAACAGTTATAAAAGAGCAACATAGACTATGCCTGACCCCCCAATGTATCATACATGTTTGTCTGACAGTGTCATATTTTGTTACTTATGAATGTTTATTTATGGGTATTGGAAGATGACAGAGATCAATTTTAGTCCATACCTTTGAATAGTGACACATTGTAAATCCCAAACTTCTGCTCTTCTCTATGAAGCAAAGTGTTCAGGTGAGCGATGTGGCCCATGGGCCTCTTGTTTCTGAAACTTATTTTCATCTTTTCGATATGAAAAGTTTTTGTATAGTTTTCAAAGTAGCTTTAAATTCTATATAATATAGTAATACTACTATACATGTACTTCGTATTGATATAATTAGCTCAGTGATCAGATCTTGCAAGGTTGTCAATCTTTGATTGATCCATATATTCTTCACCCCTTCTATGCTACTATAACTTTATGATGTCTCTCTCTACATATATATAATTTATGTATACATATACCAACTTCTGTAATTAGTAAGAATTTATTTTACATTTAAATTTGCACATACATAAACTATCAAGCCAACTCTAAAACAGACTGTAGTATACTTTAGATTTTTTGGTCACCTGAGTAAACTCATGCAGTTGCTCAGCATCCATTATGCATCATCCATTCCTGTGATTCAACAATTGAAATACATGCATTTAACTTCAGTTTTGGTGATTACCATTCCAATTCTTTTTAAATTTGGTATAAATCGTTTTTGGACATGAATTGTAAACTTCAGGACTCCTGCACCCCCTGGGGCCTTAGGGATGTAGCAAAAACTGCCAGAATTGACAAATTTTCAAAAATATGGACTTTCCATGGGATATGGATGTCCCAAATTAATTTTTGGGTCAGTGCTATTTCAAGTGTACATAGACACTGGTGATTCTCCTTTCACTTGAAATCATCAGACTTTACACACAGATTGATCAAAAGGCAGGCAAACTAGGCCCTGAGATAGGAAAATGGTCCCTGGGTTACAAAAGGTTTCCCTTCCACACGGATTCAGTCAAAAAAAACCCCATAAAACATCTTCCATCCACTACCCCTGTTCCACTAGGAAAGTCGTAGTTTCCAATGTTACATGTTCACTATATTATATACAGTGTATTGCTCTAATTTTCCTAACCACTGTATTCAAAAGCTAATTATGTCTCTCTCTCTCTCTCTCTCTCTTCTGATCTCTTCCTCTCCTCCACACTTTGATGGGGAAGATAGCTCCCCCCCCCCCCACTTTGATGGGGAGACATATTGTTTTTGGCCTATCCGTGGGTCTGTGTGACCATCACAACGTTTGTCAGCACAACCCCTCTGAAACTATTTATCCGATTTTTAAGAAACTGTATATGTAGTTGTGCATATTACCAGGAAATTTTGATCCTCTAATTTTTGTGGGAGCTATAGCCGTTTGAACTTCTAGAGAAATTTGCCTTAAATCCTCATGAATAACCTTGTTATTGTTTGTAATATATATATGCAGCACAGAAATAAAGCATTATAAAAAAAAAAAAAACCTTGTTATTGCAACTCCTTTGAAACTACTGCAGATCTGATTTGTAGGAAACTTGATCTGTAGCAAGGACATCATATGCAGTTGTGCATATTAGCAGGAAATTTTGATCCTCTAATTTTTGTGGGAGTTATGGCTATTTGAACTTAGAAATTTGCCTTAAATCAGGTCCTGAATAACCTTGTCAGCACAACTCCTCTGAAACTACTGATCTGATTTGTAGGAAACTTGATATGTAGCAAGGACATCATTTGTAGTTGTGCATATTACCAGGGAATTTTCATCCCCTAATTTTTGTGGAGTTGTGCCCCTTTGAACATAGAAATTTGCTGTAAATTCTTATAAATAACCTTGTCAGCTCAACTCTTTTGAAACTGCTGATCTGATTTGTATCAAACTTGATATGTAGCAAGGACATCACTTGTAGTTGTGCATATTACCAGAAAATTTTAATCCCCTAATTTTTGTGGGAGTTAATCCCGTTCGAACTTAAAATTTTGCCAAAAATCCTCAACACAACTCCTTTGAAACTACTCAACTGACAGCATGGGGGGAGACATATGTTTTTGCCTCCAAAAACAAACTTTAATTAGAGTATTTAGTATTTCCCAGCATACTACATATAACCTGTATTAAGCAGTCTCCTTTGAAAAATGCACAGAGTGGCATATCTTAAAAGAGGTGACCTAGACTAGAGGTCCACGGATTTATATGGTACTGATCAAGTACAATAATTTGAATCGACTATAGAATAAGACAAAAAATCCTATTATTTTTATACCGTATAAGCAGAATTTTTAGCGAGGATTTAATTTTGGCATTATTAACGAGGGTTTTGAGATGGCCAACAATTCATTCCAAATCATCGGTAGAGCTTTTCAAAATAATGTACACCGTAATCACTAAAATTATTTCTCACTAAAATAAAAGACCACTTTTTGTGGGATAAACGCTAAATTTGCGTCTTGCTAAAAATTCTACTTGCACGGTATATATATCCTATATTGAAAGAAATTGTTTGTATCATAAATTCATTGCCAAAATTCAATATCTTTTGGTTTTGGGGTTGTTGTTTTTTTTACCATGTTTTAGTAACATTTTTATGTCTTTTACTTTTTGAAAGAGACTGCAATCACTTTTACTCCCAGAGTTTAAAACAAACAGTAAAGACAATTAATTCAATTATTCATCAGCCAGCTTACCCAACCATGTATGTGTAGTGAAATCGATTTCCCTACCCCTTACTTTGCACGCTTCGTTGTGTACATAATGACTAAGCACTCAGAATCCCCCTTAGTATTCGGAAATTCAATTATGAAAATTGCAGATGTGACGTGACAAGCCACATGGACATAAATGCAAGTGACCATTATGCATGTTAGATGACTGAACCTTTAAAAGCGTTGAATTATATAGCGTTGAATTATATAGGGTTTTTCATAGGGAGGAAAAAACATGACCGCATATATAATAGGGGACTGCTTAATGAAGTGATCGCTTTGGCAAGTTTAACTGTAGTTTATGAATAGTTTATGAATGAATTAGATATTTATAATTTCCTTGTGCAAATCATTTTCTTCTAAATTTTATGGAAGCACTGTAGTATGACTTGTTGTTAAGTTGACACATGTTGTTTTTTTAATTGGGAGCAATGTACATTTTTCATCAACATAAAACTTAAGCATCATTTACTTGTTGTTTTTACATTTTATTACACAATATAGTAGCCATATCTGCATGACTGCAGTAGGGCATGTATTGCTTATCATGAATTTTACCTATATGCTTATTATTGAAATATAATGCATGTCTCACAAAATTACAGGTTTCTCTCTCTCTCTCATTTGAGTGCACTTCAAACATTCACAATTTTCAGAAGTACTGCTAAGGTGATGTATATAGATATAGCGATGTTCGTAATGAACGGTTCTTGTGAAGAAATAATAGAATTCTATATGGATATACCGTGAATTAAATGTACATCGATCAAATAAAATGTTTTACTGTCCTTGAAAGGTTGATATAACTGAGTTGTACAGTATATAACAGTATGATGCTATATAGATTGGTACAATATAATATTTATATAGATGTTACAAGCTACTACGTACCAGTAAATAAAACATGGATCTGTTTGAATCTACACACCTTTCCGTCGTCGTCGGATACCCACGGGTAATCTCATCTACTGATGATTAGAAGACGAGATCAGTCGAGGGTATCTGATGATGCCTTGCAATAAGTCTTTTTTTTCTAAAACTACATATATAAGTATTGAAATGCCTTTCTGTTTATACTTTCATTGAAATATGATGGGATTTTCCACGGTTGAAATTTTTTTGTGATTTGATCTATATATGGTAGCAAATTATGTTCTGTATTTCCAATTTCTCTGGTTGCATTATAGCTCTATGTAAATATATATACATGTATATATTTTGTAATTGTAATTTTTGCGGATTTTTCCTATCCGCCAAATTCTGCAAAAAATGGACAATACAGTAAAATTGTAAAGCATATTTTCAAGGAGAGATGAAAGTGAAATAGATTCAATTGAAGAATATCCTGCACTTTGTAGTATTTTGTACATTTTGTGTAATTGAATTGATTTAACAACTTAATGCCAAACTTATCACATGTTTTATCGATTGACTATTTTCAGTACATAGGAGTGTGATAGCCACCTCTACAGTTTATAAGGCTGCCCACAAGGCTGTTCTGCTCATGTCTGGTTTTTTTCTTCGTTACAGAACTGTTCTGACAAAAATGGTAAACACAACACAGAGACCAAAAAATTTATCAAATGTTCACCGTGGAAACATGGCTTTGTACAGTTTTTAAGGAAGAAGAAGCCCAGTCATCCTCACCGTGGTCAAAACAACAACGATTCCGTGCATTCCAATCACCATGTCGACACCCGCAATGGACACGCGAGGCTGGCCTGCAACAGTGCTCTCCTGCGGCCCAATCAAGAGGACAGCAGTAGTGAGATGGAGACAGCCTTCTCCCCCTCCCCTATCCCTGTGTTTTCGGGTAAGTTGTCTCCCTTTGAAGAGCTCTTTCGTATAAAGTCTTAAATGTACAGTCGAACCTTGTTATCTCGAACTCGATAGGACCAATAAAAAAGTTCGAGATATCCGTGAATTCGAGGGTAAAAATACTAAGAAAATAGGTGGTTGGGACCTCCAAATCAGTTCGATATAATCATGGTATTTGAGATATCAGTGTTCGAGATATCGAAGTTCAACTGTACTGCTAAGCTACTACTGCCATCTAATAGGTCATCTACTGATGTATAAAGGATATCCACATATTGTGATTTTATATTTGGGTTATCTATGAAGTTGAAAAAATATTTATACAGTAAAATACCTGTTATACAGTAAAATACCTGGTATCTGTCGAACATGGTTTATCTCGAATACACTGCTTATGTCGAAGTCGACAGCCGGTCCTGGCCGTTTTCCTATACAGTGTTCCCTCGATATATCGCCAGCTTTTGTTCCAGCCCATTTTGGCATTATAGCGAGGTGGCGTTATAAAGAGTTTCTCTATAAATCCAGATTCAATCTCTTTCGTTTTGGCGTATCCATTCATGATAAACTAATGCAGTGCCCAACACAGTTTAAGTTTGAGATGATTTTTATTCAAGCAATTATAGTAATTAGTTCTACCTACCTGTTTCAAGCAACCGCGACTGTTGCGACCGCCGTTACGATTCGGTGCACACACGCAGACTTGTGTAATTATAGCTTCGGGTCATTGAGTATAGGCACTGTATCGAGGTATTTATAACGGTAATTTGACCTTCTGTTCCGAGAATGCCTTGGCGGATTGCGATAGCGGAGGGTGGCGAAATAACGGGTTTATTAACGTGTGCAGAAATCTGTTCTGCATTTTGCACTGGCGTTATGCGGGGGTGCATTATATTCGGTGCTGCAGTATACGACGAGTGGTTTACTGTATAAATGATTTAAAATGCTCCTGATATCTCGAACATGGTTATCTCGAATACCTCGCTTAGTCGAAGTTTTCAAGGTCCCATGCCCTATTTCACCTGGTTTATCTCGAAGTGCAGTCAATTTTCCGGTCTGCTTACCATATATGGCTTCTCTAAGTCACGCATCACGCCCATGGCTGTAGAAACTAATTTATAATTGTCGACCAGTAGTCCACGCTCGCCTTTTCCAGGCAGACCCAGGTTGCGATAATTAGTTTAACAGCTGGGTACTCATCAGTGCACTTTTTGAAGTCCGCCGCCAATTACGACCTAACACGCACGCCGATTCATCAAATATCCACCGTCCAAGAAAAGAAATATATAAGATCAAATTTGGATATCTCGAACCCCCGGATATCTCGAAGTTTTTTCGAAGTCCCTTGGACTTCGAGATAGAGGTATTTTACTGTATTTGGAAGGTTTGTTCTCTTTATCTCATACTAATCACCATAAATTTCTTATTATGTGAGTAAGTGTTCATGTAAAGTTATATAATGTATTTACTTGTATACAACAACCAGAAGTATTAAGGAAATGTTTTATCCAACAGGAGAGATATACACCACATATATGAGATAAATGCTCATACAACATTATACAAATATAATACACAATCACACTTGCAAATGTAGTGTATATAGTAGTCCAATAGTAGGATTTTACTTCTTGCTAAACCATCAGTAGTGTTAATTGCTGTAAAAGCTCTGTGATTCAGGTGAGATTTGTGGTCCACAGGCCTTGTTTGTATAATATGCAATGAATATTTCTTCATTACTGTTGACTTTGGAGAATATTGTTTTGTGTTGTTTTGAGCTTGCTCAGCTAGTATTGTGAATAAGTACAATTTTTGTTTTTTTTAATAGATAATTTAGAGGTTCATGCCTCGCCTGTTCCCGGTCATATAACCCCCTCCTCATCAGCCACGAAAGTCTTTGATTTCACTGTGGTTTCCTCAGAATCTCCTCAAGCTAAGTCGTGCCTTCTGAGTTGGAAAGGATGTAGAGACTGTGCGTACAGCGACGACCAGCAGTCAGATGATGGTGTAGGTGATTAGACATTGGCCATCCATCAAACAATCTTTTTCAGTCATCATCGATTGCTAAATATGTGAAATTGAGGTTTGTGTTTCTTTACTTTTCACCACTCTGATGGTTGACCCTCTTTTGTTCTTTCTTGCAGCAGGGGAGTGAATGCACCTTCCGTTTTGAACAAAGCGTGGATGTAGCAATCAAAACATCTATGGCGATTAAAAATGTACAGGACGCCAAGAAGTATTCTGCCTACAAGAAATATGCTCACACATGAGTCTGTCAATCCGCAATCAACATAGGAAGAAGTACAGACATTTGCAAGCTTGTGTACTTGTGATAAAGGGGCCTCGTATGTGTTCAGTCTCTCCATCTCTTACACTTTTGATTGTCATGGTGACAGATTCAGAGAGAGGCTAAACTGACAGACCTTCTCCGTGTTGGCGGGCTTTTACATGAGACCATTTCCTGTAGTTTTCTCTGAATCTGTCACTGAGTTGAGAATGTTTGTATGACATCTATCATTCCCATTGATATTTTTTATTTAAATGAAAATGATCATTCCAGGTTTGATTGTCTTAAATGGCAATTGTTATAGAGCAAGTTTAGCTCTCTTTTTTTAAAGACTATTCATATTTTTTCTTTTTTTTTCTTTCTTCTTTTTTTTTATGTCATATTTTTATGTATATATGATACTGCACAGGAACTGAGTGGGGACATTATGATCACATCATCAAAATATATTATAGTCTTGTACAGCTTTAACTTTTTGTATTTTTGTACATGTTTAATCATTGAACTTTCAACATCCTCATGTTTCTATCAATCAACAAACCACTGTAATTCAAGATGGTTGATATAACTTCCCTGTCATTTCATACTTACATAATCCTTGTACTTTACCAATTGTTGTACCTAAACAAAAATGGTTTTCTTGGTTGTGAAATCCTAATTATTTCATCTTATCATTGTATTTGTTACTTAAACAGGGATTTGCAAAATACTTTGATATATACTTGCAGGTGACAATTTTCTATTTTTGAATACCTAGTATCTTTAAAATAAATTTGAAAACATTATATTTACACAGTGGTATACTTAATTTTGTGCAATATGAGGGGCTGACTTGAAATGTTTGAATGTAATATAGCCTTTAGTGTTCTTGAAGAGCTGTCATTTTACAGTAAAACCTGCCTATTTCAACATCCTCTACAAGGTAAATTTTGTGTCTAATTATCTTAAATGTCTTGCATTGCACGGTAGTATAAAGAACATTGAAAAAATATTATTAGGAATAAAACTAGGGTCAAAATTCACAGTGAAATATAATAAAAACGAATGAAATAAAAGTTAATACGAGATATACATGAATTATATGTACATACCAAGGATATCCCTTGAAATCACAAAAGCTTATTTCCTATTGGGTCCTTTGATGTATGCATGTTGGCACTAAAGGGGGGGGGGTATAGGTGTTGAAATGGACAAGTTTTGCTGTACATGGTCTGACTCATCAGCTGAGCACAAGATGGATTGGTCTTATTCACCAAATCTTCATGGACTTTACACCTTTTAGGTATTAACAATATTCTCTCTATATCAAATTCAATGCAAAGAAGACTCAGAATATATCAGTTTCCAAACATTTTGATCTATACAAAATTTCCATATGTATAATACCATATTTTATGTACTGTAAAATTGTATCCTTTTGGTGCTCCAAGTTTTGTCGGGGGGAAAAAACCCATCAGAGTACCATTTTTATTGTGCTTCCATCGAATGCTCTACTTTGTTTTCTATCCAGGCATTAGTCTTTGTGTATGTCATTACACTTGGTTAAAGCTTTGGAAGTTTATGTTATAAATCTGTGATATGTTGATTTGTTGTTCATCCCTCAGGTCCTGAAAATTTGAAAGTGGAATTTAGTTCCTGTTTATCTTATTAATTAAAACAAAGTTTAATTAATCTTATTAATTGTCAAAATACTTTATAAGAAGATTGAGTGTTTAGGTTCCTATGGTTTCCATCAACTTTGCAAATATATAATTTGCAGTTTCAAAAATGAAAAAAATGCATGCCACTTGAGATTTGAACCACCATCTTTCTATTTAGAATATTAATGTCTGGAATTTACTTGTGAAGTACAATGACAAATTATTATTAAGCTGAGAGCAATTATTCCAAGATGAGAGTTATTGAGCATTGCCAAGGGATGGGCATCATTGGTTTGAATTTTGTAGTTTGAAAATGTTTTTATATACGAAAAGCACAAATTTATTACCTTGAGAGATTGTAATGAACAGGAGGAAATGCAACGTTCAAACATGTTTGACATTTTCTGATCAGTATTTGTCTTGCATTTTCCTAAAAAAAAACTGTCTGTAAATACCATTATGATTTCAAAACCTTTTCCAAAATTAATGATTTAAAAATTTAGCTTCTTAGTTTACAATCCAATCAGAAGCATTTTTAATTTAAGGTTTTGAAATATTACTAATAAGAATTCAAGATACAGTTGAACTTCGATATCTCAAACACTGATTATCTCGTATACCATCGATATGTCAAAGTGATTCGGAAGTCCCCACCACTAATTCTTTAAAGTATTTATTTCTAAGTTTTTTCTCAGTCCCATCGAGTTCGAGATAATGAGGTTTGACTGTACATTTGTTTCCATTTCGGTTCTGGAAAGGATATGTCCGTAAAGTAAAAAGCACATAAACTCCCTGGCTGATTTAGATATAGGTCTTGCTCATTTTGGTATCTGTGCTTCATTGCATTTTTAATATTATTGATAATTGTCGTAGGTGAGCATTGTGAAATCGGTCATGCGAATCAGTTCATATAATGCACGCTATGTTTCATTGTTTACATTAAAGACTTGCAGTACTTTTGATTTATAATTTTTTTTATATGTTGGTTGTGTATACTCCATTATTGTTTGGAATTTTCTATTATTACTTGTCTTTTTGCTTAATATAGTGTATAATTTTTGTGTGACAGAATTATGCAATGTACATTTAATAACATTTGAGCCAAGACTGCATATTTATAGTGAATAGATTAGTGGGAATCATACTATTGTCTGTTTTGCAAATTGTATGATTATTTCTATAAGAATGTATAGTAAAAGTGTCTGTATCATAAACTTGACCCTTTTTCAAATATATTCATTATTTATAGTTGCTTTATCCACCATACTTTACAATTGTGATATTGTATGTTTAACATAGATATGGAAATAGCACACAAGTCTGTCAAATCACCATCGCTACAACGAGGGTGTAATTCTGTCGATCAACTCATTCCTCATGTTTTGTGAGTTAAATGTTAATTGTTTTCAACATTTCATGTGATTTACCCATTTCTTTCAATATATACCAGTTTATACATCTTTCCAATTGTCCTATGGTGTTTTTTGTCCTACTGTGTGACTTCTGGCCACTGATGGGTCGTACTATTGGATTTGTTACAATTAACCTGTTATACTGATATTATATGTAGACATCATGAATATGATAATAAAAATACTGTTCACATTGTTATCTTCTCTATTGATGGAAGTTATATAACTTTTGGCGCAAGTGCATGCTCGCTTTTTGTCCATTGGTCCGTCAAAATCTTCAACAAAAGTAAGGCCGTGCATGATTTGTTGGTATCTTCAGCTAGTACACATTAAAGTTTGTTCAATTCAGGAGGCCCCGGGGTAGGGTGGGGCCAAAATTGGAGATCAAAGTTGATATGGAAATATACAGGAAATGATTTTCAAAATTCTTTTCAAGAGTAGCAGAGCCACACAAAATAAATTTTAAAATAACAAAATGCAAATATTCCTAAGCTGTATGGATAAATTTTTATTCCCTTTTGATCATTAACCATGGGTTGTGTGGACCAAAGTTTATATAATGCATGTATATAGAAAGGAGAATCTTTGAAAAAGGTCTTCTCCAGAACAGCAATGTTATGTTCGTCATATTGATATGTGAGTTTATGTTCAGTTATGTTGTGAATCCGAAGGCTCGGGTTAGTGATGTGGTTCATGGGCCTCGTATAAGGTGATCCGGGTTAGAAAAGGTTCCGAATACTCTCATGTAAAAGGCTGCTGGATGGCCCCATTTAGCCTGGTTCCCTGTCCCATGCTCCGCTTCTATACTGCCTTTAGTCAGGGGACCAGGCTATGCCCAATCCTTCGGATGAGACCGCATGCCACAGCAGATGATGATGCTTCCCTGCTCACATATATTGGATAAAACAGAAACTGTGCAGATTTGGGACTTTCTGATCACTCAACTATTTCGCCAGAAAATAGTCTTTTCCAAACCCTTTCAAAATTTTAAATTGACATAAACTTTTCAACTGGATAGAATGTATAGTATGTTTGGATTAATAACTTGAAAGCACTGCAGGGG
>CAJDSM010023234.1:1903-16982 GCA_903981925.1 Ostrea lurida
ATATTCCTTTAAATCATGTTGGTAATTTAGAATGGAGATATAAAACTTGAAGGTAAATTGTGATCATGATAAATATGTGTCACATTAAAATGGGAGAAGTTTTGTAAATTAAGTGAGTCCTGTTAGAAATAGTCTTCACATACATTTAGGTGCTTAATACATTGGGAAAATATCACATACCTCTGCTAAATATCCCATATGCATGTGAATTTTATAATATCAGCCTGTGGATCTTAACGTCAAGACAGATTCAAGCTTTTTTCCATTCTGACTACTTTTCTTAGTTGATCAACACTAACTGAAAGAATAAAAACTATATAGACTTGACAAAAACACATTTCAAGTTCTGTTTTTGCACCAAATATTATTGTGGATACTGTATGTTTACAAGAAGAAATCTTGCCCAGATGTTCAATTTTTTACAGTGTAGTACTGACTGGAAAGGGGAGTAACCTGTAAAATTTCAAATTGTGTTTTACAGGTATTTTATAACCCTGCACAACGATCCCAGCTGCCTGACAGCCCTATTGTGTATCCTAGCAGTAGGAGCTTTGTTTGTATGTGATGATCCTCTCTCTGGAAGGTAACATTTATATCGCCTGATCTGCATGTTCTTTGCCTGGCCTAAAATCACCAACTGGGATTAAATGCTATAATACGCATCTTCTTACAATGAGCTAAAGACTGTGTGCATTGCAAACCATATTTTATCAAATAAGACACATTTATCCTGAGATATTTTTAAATTCATGGGCTTGTCCAGTAATTTTGGTGAAGTGGAAATTTCAAAATTGCTTGAATATGTATTGTGTGGACAGAAATTTGTTAGGTTAACAAATGTATGGTATTTTTTTAATTGCTCTTAAAGAGTTGATGGACTTTCAGGTTCCTTTTCTATAACAGTATATGAATGCACTTTTAACATTACAAAGTTCAACAAGAATACACTTAAAGTTCTTTAGTATCTTACAAGTCTTGAAAAACATCTTTTATGTATATTGTCAAATTTTCAGTAGTTTTTCCTCAATATCAGTATTCTGGATACCGAAGTTCAACTGTATATATAAAGGTAGTCATGATTTTATTACTGTAAGTGTACTGGTCATATTCAATGTGTTGCATTCCTCTTTGTTGTATATTTCAGAGACCACTACTTCCCATCCTGTGTGGGCGTGTACATTTCTACAGTTGTACTGTTGTTATATGGGATCCTCTCTATCTACAGAATGTCTTACATCATCACATGTGTACTGATCCTCACTGCTCTACCTCAGGTCGTGAGCAAATTCAAGTCCAACCAGCAACAGAAAGATAAAAATATGTAGATCTAGAGCTTTTTAAAAAAATGTTCTTGTGAGTTTCAAGAAAGTATTTCATTGACAGACAAGAAATGTATGTACCTATTAATCAAAGAGATTTAGTTGAAGAATCAAAAAACATTACCGAATCAAGTATTTTTTGTATACAGGTTCTGATTTCTATTGTGATTGAGAGAGAGAGAGAGAGAGAGAGAGAGAGAGAAAACGTTAATCCAGCACCTTAATCATGATTAATTTGAAGTATTTCATTTTAAAGTAGACCCTTTTTCTATTGTTTTGTCATTAGTTGTGAAACTTGAAGCTATTTTCGTATTGTTTACATTCCATTTTTTATATGCTTTGGTTTACCACATGAAATGTGGATTGATGGGTTTTATTTGTTTCGTGTGACCAAAGGTGCAATATGTGATATTTTTTAAAAGCTTGATTTGCAGACAAACTGTTGACAGAAATTCTAAATAGTGTCTAACATTAAATTTGCTAAAAAGAACTTGGGTCTTTTTTTTTTTGGTACTTTTCCTTTTGAAGATAAACAAGGTTTGTATATGTACTACATCTAAAATGAAAAAAGAGAATATGGCCATTCATCCTCCTCCAATCTGAATCCAAAAAACCCAGGGAATTCTATTTGATTGATACCCATTTGATATCAAGAAAGGAGCAGTTGTGCAGATATTGGTAGGAGCAGCTTCCAAGATGAACGAAAACAATAATTCGGTGATCAGAAGCTTTTAAGGGGCATGGACACAATTTGAGCTATATTTGAAATTTTTAGCTCACTTGAACCGAAAGGTTCAAGTGAACTATTCTGTTGTCTGTCTGTTCTGTCTGTCCGTAAAACTTTTCACATTTTCACTTCTTCTCCAGAACCCACTGGACGAAATTCACCGCAAACTTTTGGTTACAAATATTGCCTTGGGTGAAGGGGATTTCAAGTTTGTTCAACCATTGAAGGAACGCAGTTGCCCTTTTCACAAAAAATTTACAGATTAAGATAAAATTCAAAAATACAGTAATTATTTTATAAATTCATCATTCCTACTATTTCGAATGGAGCAAAACTTAATTTATATAAATAGATGAAGCTTGCATTCTTACTCGGGGCATAGTGGCACCTAGATGAGCATAAAGGCTGAAACAAAAATTTTGATCTTAGTCGTAAGATTTTTTGTGAAAAGGGCCAGCAGGCCCCCATCAAAGGGAGATAAATCATGAAAATGCAAAATAGGGTGGTGTCATTTAAAAATCTCAAGAACCACTGGGCCAGAAAAGCTGAAATTTATATGAAAACTTCCTGATATAGTGGGATTCAAGTTTGTTTCAAATCATGACCCCCAGGGGTAATGTTGGGGTCACAATAAGGGATCAATATGTAACATGCAAATATATAGGGAAATTCTTTTAACTCTTTTTCAATGAACCAGACGAGTGGAATTATTTCCCTCAAAGCCTTCCTGATATGAGTAGACATAAGTTTGTTTAGAATAATGCCATCCCCCTTTGAGGGTTGGGTGGGGCCACATACGGGATCAAAGTTTGCTACTACTGCTCTTCTTAGTGTGAAGCAGTGTTCAACAGGTTGACGCGAGTGGCCCATGGGCCTCTTGTTATGTTTCAAATGCTTAACTATGTTATTTCTAATAGTCAGCAAAAATTTGAACATCCTTTGTTGAGTTACAAGTAAGATACAGCACTTCCAATTCTTCGATATATAAACAAAGCTCGTGCCATGTTCTTGTTTATCTATATTGAATATGCTAGTACATGTTCTTTTAAAGCAGATTTTTTCAGATTACAAGTTCATTCTGAACACAGTTAAACAGTTTCCGGTGTTACTCACATCACATTGTTTTAAACATGGTATTTTATGAGAATCAACCTTTATGTAAACATAAAGCCTTGTTCACATAACAAAGAATTGTGAGCACTATATTTCTCTTGTAACTCAACAACTGATATTAAAAATTTTCCTGACCATTAGAAATAACTTGGTTAAGCATTCTAAACATCAAGAATATAAAATTTAGCTCAAAATTTGTCCATGTCCCTTTAAAAGCCATCACGAAATTCCCATAGGAATCACAGCAAATCTTGGAAGATGGTAACACATGGCTAAAAGATTTCATGGAGGTTTAAATGCAAATGTGAGACTCAGTATGGACCATGATACCTGGGTAACTATAGGGCCTATTGGTCTCTTGTTCAGTTTGTAATATTCCAGGGATGGATCCAGGAATTCTGGTGGGGGGGGTGGATTTTTTTTTCAGAGGCTGAAGGCCCCTAGTGGGTCCAGGGCTGCGTTCAAGATTGTAGCGGCTAGCCTAGGATAGAAATCTAGGTATCTTGAACGCACTGTATGAATTGACGCTTGTTTTCGCTACGTCAGGGCTAGCCTAGCATGCCGTTCAAGATCGTAGCGCTACCGAGTCCTACGTAGCCGCTACGATCTTGAACGCAGCCCAGGGCAACGCTCCTGAATTTTAGTGATTTTGGGAGTACATTGGACCTCATGAGTGAAGTTACACGTACCTCTCCAGGGACTCCTTGCTCTGTTACAAGCTATAATGACAGGCAGGTAAATAATAATTGTGACATAAGAATTGACCGAGATATGTGCACATTATATATACATATACGCCCCACGCCTCCCTCTAAATACAAAAAGAAATTAAAAAATCTAGACCTTTAATTCATAACATTTTATTGCAATAAACCCGATATATAAACCCTCAACAAAAAATAATAAATAGATACATGTATAAACAAAAACATAGGTGAACAACCTTTGTTGGAATTACAAACAAACTGTGTAACTATTAACAATAAAGGTTTTGAGAATGCATATTTGGAAAATCTACAAGCATGTTGAGTTTCGGTGATATTTCATATGATATATGTACTTGCAGATAAAATGTACAAACTATGAACAAAAATGCAAAACCATCTTTTCTTCATATCATAATATGATACTGGAAAATTACTACTTCATACAGGAGTTGAAAACAAATAGAGGAATTTGATTTCATAGGTTTTTGCTGTTTCTTTGTTGGGGGGGGGGGGGGGTGGGGGGGGGGGTGTGTTAAATTGTGGGATGGATACATCCCAAATCAAATATCAACAAAATGTAAAATAACCAGAAGTGTCTATACAAGGGTTGTCTGTAGGGTTCTTGGACTGGCCTCATACCCATGAACTAATTTTTCTTGATGAAAATGGCCTTCTGTAGGTTATATTAAAGTATTTAGTAGATCATTCACAAATTGTCCGAAATATCATTTTTAAATGATCAAAAAGTAATTGTGACACTATCATATCACATGGAACAATCGGCCAGAATATAATTTTATGAAAGTCATCAAAAAGTTGTTTGTGAGAAAATGATTGCAGACTATCCATATTTATTTGAATATATATACAAACATTAAGCAATAATTTTTTACGTAACTTAAACTGAATAGATGCACGTTTATTGAAAGGTAGCTTTCTAGCTCCTGACCCAAAATATTACTTGTGGTTAATTCTTTCCATGCGCTATAAAGCTAATCATGTAATACACTATAAAGCTAGTCTTGTAATTACAAATTGTAAATATTTCTTTGAGTGTTATACATTTCTAACTTTCTACAGTGTTTATATATATAAACATGAATTATACATGTATTACAAGAAATCATTACTAAAAGAACAAACCTCTGCTTTTCTGCATTTCTTCAATTGCTCCATCTTTCACCTTATAAATTTAATTTTTTTTTACCTTTATAAGGATAATTCTTACATTTTTGTTTATGTCATGATAAACTTCAAAATCTGCACATATACATGGAAACCTTATAACTTTTACAAATGTATATGATACGTACATATCTTTTTTCTGACAAAATTTTGAAACTGATACATCTTTAATAAGGCTGGGTCCCCAAGTGTCCTACACATTTTGATAGTGAATACTTTTGCACTGCTCTGCCTCAATGTTTGATGGTACAATGTCAGGTGGGAATTTTTGTTATTTCTCTCTGTTGCTTTTTTTTTCTGTTGTAAACGTATCATGGTTAGTTTCAAGCATGGTATATATTTTTTAAGTTTGTGTATAATGCCAGACCCACAATAATTGCCACTTAAATCTACAAACTTTAACCCCCATTTGCATATGCAATGCAAAATGCATAGTGAAAAAATTGTATCAAAACAAATCTTTAACATACCAAAATTAAACAAACCATTTAACATCTTTCTCAATATACAACAATAAACATGACCTAGCTAAATTTGTTTTTACACAAGTACCTTGTGAACCATACTTTTACAATTATGTTCTACATTTATTCATTTCTGATTTCATTCTGCACTTTATTGTGAACACAGAAAAAAATATATATATAAAATTACAGGTTAAATAATGACCAAGCAATATTAATGAAAATACAAGAAAATTAAAATGACATTTGTTCACATTGATTTAATCCATCAACTTTCACTCTGAAGATTTATCAGATGCAATGAATATGATTTTTGCTGATACTTCTCAAATTTATTGAAACATAAACACATGCTTCCCCGGGATATTTTACATGAGATCTTATCCAAATTACATGAGATCTTATCCAAAGTGAATTAACAAATTCTCTTTTAGAGACCCAGTTGCACAAAGGGTAGTTAACTCTTGAACATTTATCAAACAATGGTCTGTTTAACTGAACTAACTTTTGTGCAACTGGACCCAGGATTTTATACTTGCAAAGTCCTTTATTTCATTCCCTTGAGCATGAGCACGAAATGGAAGAGCTGAATCATATGACATGTATTAATTCTTTATGGTACAAAACAAGTGAAAATATGATTTCCACAAGTTTGCAAAATTACCCGTAAATAACAATGATGCGAAAAAATAAGCAGTTAATAGTAAAGATTTTACATACATGCAGTAAAGCTTTTGCATACACGATACAATTTATATATTGCACAGAACTAGCTGATATTTGAACAAAATGTAAAACACGAATGTCCTCAATGGGTGACAGCATTGCTTATGGTTGTGAGTTTCTGTTAAATGTATCACTAGAAAAAGCCCTCTTGCAAGAATTGCATTCCCTAAATATCAACTAAACTTAAGGTAGACCACTGCACTAAAGCTTGTACTCTTTAAAACACAACGTCACAGATGGAGATTTAAAGAGTTTATTAAATAGCTTGTTTAGATCATTTTGATTGTATAAATTCATAGCTCAGTAGGTAAAGCACCGGATTGGTAAACCGCAGGTCCTGAGTTCGAATCCGCCAGGGACTTTTGTTTATATTTACTGTGAGAAATTTTTGAAAATCATGTTTTTTGTATTCATATTTTCCACCTATTTGACATGTATAATTATTATATACATGTATCATCATATGTTTCATAATTAAATCTGAGAAACTTTTCCCTGATGCAGTGGGCCACCTTAAGTTCAAAAGCTATAGACTAGTAAATGCCATAAATCTAGAAAATTTTGCAAGGATCTGAGTCAAATTGCTATCTACACTAGAAGTTATTAAATATTTAAAGCCTGTCTCACAAAGCTAGAAAGATATTAGTCAATGTTAAAGTTTTTCAACAAGTCTTTAAGGTCAAGGTCAAACGTTTGTCAAATATACAATCATTTTGAATCTTCAAAAAGGCCTTGCCACAAGGAGTACATCTACTTGCATTAAGATCTCTCATGTATTACTCAATAATGGGGGCATAAAAACGACACTGAACTTACAGTAAAACATGTGGAAGACGTGGTGCCTGGACCTCTAACATTAAGGATACACGCTTTACACGGGAAACGGAGAGTGATTAGTCCTGTACATCTTACACTGGTGGATGATATTTACAAGTATAATATTGTTCACATTCGAGAAAGCCTTGTAAACTTCTTAAATATTTGGAAGCTACATACATATGCACCACTAGGAAAAAAATATTTATAATACACGAAATAAATAATAAAGTACATGTACATTATATATACATGAATATAACAATAAACCTCAACCATTGCAATGAAAAAATAACAAAAATAGAAAACTGTAAAAAATATATATACTCTGAGGGGAAACACTTTTCAAACATTTGTTCACAACTTCACATATTTGTTCACAGTAGTAAATGCGTTCTTTCAAATCCTTGAGCTGAAATGCAGTTTGAAAAATGCAATTAGATATTATAAAGATGGGTATCAAGATTTACCACAATTGATGTATTTCAATACATATACAGTTGAACTTAGTTACCTCTAACACTGATATCTCGAATACCATGGTTATATTGAAGTGATTCGGGAGTCCCAGCCTTACCCCCTTGATATCTCAAATCCACAGATATCTCAAAGTTTTTAATCGGTCCCATTGAGTTTGAGATAACGAGGTTCGACTGTATATATATTAGATCAAGAAATTTCATTAAAAAGAATTGATATAATGGAATTCTACAAAGATGTAAATAGATACATATATTATATAATAAGTGCCAATATAATTAGATACACAATAATATAATGGATCACACTGCTCACCTGAACAGATGCATTTTCCCATGCAAAACATTAAATCCTAATTATGGCTGAACCCTGGGCCTGAAAGTCATGCTATGAACAACATTTTGCCAACACTACATGAGCTTGTTTGCTATCCGTCTGACATGTTTTACCCTTCTTAAGAAAACTTTTCAAAATATCCGACACATATTCCTACAATTTTGACTCCCCTATATTGGCCCTGCCCTAACTCCAGGAATTATAGTTTGAACAACTTTCACATTCAGTGGTTTGAACAAGTTAGCTTCTCTTTTGCTTAACATGCACAATCAAGAGACTCTACCATATTACTAGAAAAGCTAGCTCACTAACGAGGCAGTAGAAGTTCCCCATTTTCCACTATTCTTACCGGTATATAAAATTTCAACCCCTCTTGTAGCTCCAACATATTTCTTGGGTCCATTGTTTGAATACCTGGTAGTACAAATCTACATTATGTAAGGATACTTCCAATTTGATTTAATTTACACTAGTAGTTCTATAGTAGACTTTGCTTAAAAAAAAAATCAAGATACTTCAATCCAAATTTTAAACACTATATGGATGTGACAGGAATGCTTAGCTAGTTTGCTTAAAATTGGCTAAGTTATTCTTGAGAAGACCAAAAAGTGAAGAATTCTTGCTGTATACATACAGAATGTAAGACAAAGCTTGATCAGAAAAGCTTACTTGAATCTTCAACTCAAGTTGGCTAAAACCATGAATTAAAAACTTAAAAATGGATTTCGACAAATGACCATGAAATGGTCAATAGCAAATTTTGATTTAAAGCTGTACATACTAAGAGAATAATATGTAAAATAATCGATCTGATTCTAAAATCAAAAGAACTTACCAATAGCACAGAGTGCAAATCGAGCCTAGAAAAAAGAAATCAAAGTTTACTTTCTTCACTTTCCACGCTTTTAAAAGACAACATGGGGAAAATTAAATTGGTAACATATAGAAATAATCTGAACATCGGACAGATATTCTTACCTCTTCATTTGTCTTCATTTCAAACACATAACAGTTGAACTTTTTAGCTAGACTGCATGATGTCTCCCTGTGCAATATATTTTTGTACACATGAAAATTACATTACAGAGATTATGTTTCAAATCCCTGCTGAATAATTCTAGCCTTACCCTCCAGTGATATCTCAAATCCACAGATATCTCAAAGTTTTTAATCGGTCCCATTGAGTTAGAAAAGAATGTAAGCAATTTTTCTAGCCCTACCCTGCACTGTAATCAATATTTCTAGCCTTACCCTGCACTGTAAGCAATATTTCTAGCCTTACCTTCCAATGTAATCAATATTTCTAGCCTTACCCTCCAATGTAATCAACATTTCTAGCCTTACCCTGCAATATAAGCAATATTTCTGGCCTTACCCTGCAATATAAGCAATATTTCTAGCCTTACATCAGAGACAAGTTTTCTAGCCCTACCCTGCACGTGAATCAATATTTTGCCATTAACACTGCTGCACTGTAGAAATTATTTCTAGCCTTTACTCCAATGTAAGCAATATTTCTACTTCCCTCCAATGAGCCAATCTCTACAATGTAAGCAATATTATCTAGCCTTACTCAACCTGCAAATGTAGAGCAATATGAATCAGCCTTACAATCTGCAATGTAAGCAATTATACTTTAGCCTTACCCTGCAATGTAAGCAACATGTTGGAGTTGATCTGTTCTCCGCCCACATGCAGATATCTCTGTGTAAGCATGCTGCAGTAGAGTCTGAAATAGACAAACATCCCAATGACATTGATCAATCACCTGTAGGATGTTACATCATCACTAGCTGTGTGTTCCAGATCTTCATTCTCCTCTTTGTATCAGGACCACATGGAAGCAAAGGTACCTTTCTATTTTATACAGTAACAAATTTCTTCATTGCAAACGTTTCACTTGGTTCACGTTTATTGAAAATAAATATTCTTCATTTTTGATGTTGGAAGATTAAGAATAGAATTCATTTAAAGTTAACAACCAAATTTGGATCTCCAAAAAAAGGTGAAATGTCTCTGGGAAAAAGTGACAGAAGTGACTTCAATAGTTTGAAAATTTGCTGTACACCATGAAAGTAGTACATGTACATGCATTGTTCATATGCTGTGTGTAGATATACATGTAATACTTGCCTTATTCTCTTTGATGTCAATGACCAACACTTCTTTCTCTGTCAACTCTATCCTTACAGCGAGCCCAAAACAAACAAGATATGTTTGTGAAACAACTGGCCCCTGGATTCCACATGCAGTAAAAGGGGACTTGCCAAAAGGATTATGCATGTGAAATATATTGAAAAATCTATCACTTATCATTTAAAAGTTATCCAATGTTTAAGTTTTTGAAAAGTAGGTCAGGTCAAGGTCAAACATTTGTACCAGTTGAAAGGGCTTGCATAAGGAATACACATGTGAAATATGAAATTCCTATTACTTCCATTTAAAAGTTATGTCAACTGTTTTAAGTTTTTGAAAAGTAGGTCAAACTTCCAAGGTCAAGGTCATGACGTCAAAACTTTGGTACCAGTGAAAGGGCTTGTCATAAGGAATACACATAAGAAATATGAAAGTCCTATCACTTACCATTCAAAATTTATGGCCAATGTTGAAGTTTTTCATAGCAGACGAACAAATGGACAGACCAAAAACTATATGCCCCCAAATCGAAGATTCCCGTAGCATAAAATATACTAGATTAACTCAAGGAAGATATTTAACTTTTGTGATTTTACAAGATACCTTTTTTTTTTTTTTTTACATAAATTCAAATCTACTTGGGAGGAGGGTGTTACTTTTCTATTGTGGGGGTGTGAGGGTGTTACATTTCTATTTAGATGGTACGGCCATTCCAGTTCCATGAAGGAAATCCATTTTAAGTGCAAATTCTATACTAACCTCTTATACATATGCAAACAATTCCAAAATAATTTGTTTAAAGAAAAGCTTTCTTTAACAGTGTTTACCACTCTCTGGGTGTGATTTCTCAGGACTCCTAGAACAGAATCTTCTATCCTGACCACTCTTCCATCCTAACAAAGTATAATCCAGACAGAAACCATACAGCTACTATATATAACACATGTCTATGAAAAGCTGATTTATTTTAAAGCTGAACTGGTTCTTTTTTTAATCTTTTTCTCATAAATATCTGGTGATCCTAGCTTTAAAATCACACTGTATGCAAGCCTTTGTAGTTCAGTTGCAGACATTCCATTGGATAATTTTTTTTTCTTTTGGCTGACAACTTCCACGTAATTAGATGACTTTCATAAATGCCACTTACTATTCCTTGGGAAACATATCCCAGGTAATGTGCTTCATGTGATGCTCTGTAAAAGAGGATAAACACAGAAAACTTCATACCAGCAGTACCACATCATAATCAATCATTCCAAATTCAAATGTATATGTCGAAACATCAGCATCTACATTATAATATTGTACTATCAAAGACTGGCTAAAAAGCCAAAAAATGTAATTGTAAAACTGATGATGGCTATATGGATCAACCACATAAATTTGCAAATCTTAAATATACATTTCAAAAATTGTGTATAAAACATTTACGTCATGTTCTGCAAAGGTTTTAAAAGTTTGACCAAAACTATGACCAAAAGAGGAACTGGAGCAAACAGACCACTACCTCTTCTATTGATTTCTTTGGTGTTTTTCTACACAGGTTAGAACAAGATTAACTAAATCAGTCGTTTTTACGCCTACCCTCCATCTGACCCATGGACGGGGATTTCCTCGGCCTCCTCCTCGTTGAGTATGGTATGCGGTGGTTTCTTGTAGCCATTACTGGTGCCCTTTTTAACTTGCAGCAGTTCATCAGCAGTGGCGATGTCGATGTCGGCATCCTCTATCAGGTGCTGTATAGGTTTGTACAGATTGCCCTGACTGTCATATCCCTACATAACCAAAAATAATATCGAAGTAGTTTCATAACATTTCATTAAAAACACCGATTTTCATTGATTTCGCAATTCAGCAAAACCATAAGTTATGTGAATAATTCATATAAGATTCAGCTTTATGCAAACCTACATACCAATGAAATTTTTCATCTTCATTTAAGCTAATGAATATTTGCAAACAAAATGTGTTGAAACATTGATGCCCCAGAATTACAACAATGTGGGACTGCAAGACATTGTAGTTGAAACTATTTTAGCAATATTGAGAATGTAATTTTCATTTTGTTCACCTTTTATTCATAGGTTAAGGTCACTAGGTCAACAAATTTGGTACCAATGGAAAGGTCTTCTCTCAAGAAATGAACAGGTTAAATATGAAAGCAGTATCAAATATATAAAAAAATATTTCAAAAATAGGGCTCCGCCAAGCCGGTACATGATACGCCCGCATATAATATGGACCCAGGGACCCTAATTCCTTTAAAAACATAGGAGTTAAGGATTAAGGAGGAGTTGCGAAGACAAAGTATTTTGCATAGAAAAACCTAAGTCCAAGAGCCCTAACAGACAGAGAGACGGACGACAGCGCTATAGCATAATACGCCCACTTTTTATGCAGGCGTACAAAAAAACTGATGCATATCCCCTCATTGGCATATCCCCTCATTTAATATGCACATCTACCACAATCTTTCTTTACCCAGTTTCATTCAATTTCCCCAAAGGGTTTAGGAGGTTAAGACAAAGTATTTCACAATAAGGAAAATAGTTCAAGGGCCAAACTCCTTTAAAAACATTGGAGAGCATTCCCCTTGTAAAATGCACATTCTCTCGGGACTTGTGTATCTTTCTTTGTACCAAGTTTCATCAAAAGTCCCTCAAAAGGTTTAGGAGGAGTTGCAAAGAAAAGTATTTTGCATAGAAAAACCTAAGTCAAGGGCCCTAACTCTTTAAAAAACATGGCACGCCATTCCCTTTGATAAATGAACATCTCCACATGTGTGTCTTTCTTTGTACAAGTTTTCACCAACCAACCCCCCCCCCCCCCCCCAAGGGTTTACGGAGGAGTTGGCAAAGGAGCAAAGTGATAGGACAGACAGATGGATGGACAAACAGCGGTATAGCATTAATACCGGCCCGTTTTTGTAATGGCGGCGATAATATTAGAATTTTTTAAAAGTAGGTCAATGTAATGGTCACCAGGTCTAATATTTTGGTAGTAATGGAAAGAACTTGCCATGAGAAATATACATACCAAACATGAAAAGTCCACCTCTAATAGTGTTTTTTTCCCACAGACAGATTTAAGCCAAAAACTCTATCCCCCTGAATCTGATTCAAGGGGCATAAAAATAACAAAAGTGATTTCTTAGGACTTTAATACTGTAATGCTTATGGTAAACTTCAAACTTTAATCATTTGATTTTGTTCTCCGCAGTTACCTTGACCACATGAATATGCACTGGAAGACCCTTGTATCTCTGTAGGATATTGTGAACCTGAAAACATAGCACACATCACGACACATCATAATCGTATCATATGTACAATCACATCATACCTATACATTTCTATCAAATGATCAGGAATTGAATTGAATATATTTTATTGACAATAGTGCCAAAAGGATTGCATGGGCACAAGTTCAAAAACTCTCCCATTGGCAAGGAATTCTGATGCTCTCTGCAAGGTCCAGACAATCTATGTACTCAAAGTGAGTTCACCTCAATATTAAGTTTTAGAGATTTATTAGGGGTATCCCTCTTGATCAACCATAGCATGGTAACATATTTATCAATTAATCAAATTGCACCTTTTAATAAAGGAAAAAATATTCACTTGAGTTTATTATTGCTATATTTGCGATTATATTAACGATTGCAAAAATAAATCCATTGCAAAGTGCTAGCTGCTTTTAAAAAGTATTTGGGGGTATGAGTTCATATTAATGTACTATTCGAAGGGGTTTATTCGCAAAATTGAAACATCATGAAATACCAAATGATGAAAATGGCGAAATTTTAACCCTGCAAAATTAAAGCACTTTACAGTATTGGTATTTGTTACTGAAATGAACTAATCCTTTATATGTAATGTACTTGCGTGAAAAGAAACTTACAGCAGACATTTTGTTTCCTCTAAGTGCCTCACCATAAACCTCATCTACGACATCACCCGCGTGGATTTTGTCCTGCCAGAAAAGAATGTATTACAATGTAATGGGTAGCTTACTGCTGGTACATGTAACTTATGTCCAATTGGTTCATAGAATTTATGTGATTTGGTACATATAATTTGTGCACATCTGGTATATTTAACTATATACAATAAGTACAGTTGAGCTTCGTTATCTCAAACACTGATATCTCAAATACCATGGTTATGTCGAAGTGATTCAGAAGTCCTAGCCAACTATTTTCTAAGTATCTTTACCCTCGATATCTTGAATCCACAGATATCTCGAACTTTTTTCACAGTCCCATCAAGTTCGAGATAACAAGGTTCGACTGTACATGATTTATATATAACTGGGAAACATAACTTACATCTAATTGGTACATTTAACTTTACAAATACATGTATGTAAACATAGATATCCTGGTCAATCTGTGGTTGGAAACTTACATTCTCCTCTCCTACACTTCCTGGTTCCACAGCCTTTACTAACAAAAACCCATTGATATATCTGTTTGAAAGAAATTCACAAATAAATTATTAGTGGGCAATGGTAGGTTGTAAGCATTTTTAAATGTTTATAAAAAAAAAAAAAGAAAAAAATACTTACTGCACATGAAGTCCAAGGTTATCACACGGTACCAGTTCATACTGTTTATAGATCTGAAATCATAAATGATAAAATATACATGTAACTTATAAAAATAACATTATATAAAGCCACTACAATTCAATGTTGAAAATACAGACTTACTGGCAAGTTCCAGGTTCTATCTAGGAAACTTGCATTCTGAAAAAGTAAGAATTTTCACTCAATTGAAGCATAAAACATATCACATCATTTTTAATTTGTAGTGTGGTATAATTAAAATAGGAAACAAAATCCACCAGTTTTGGCATTATAATATGCTACATAAAACATTTATTGGTTTCCGCATTTGTGCATGCACTAGCCCTAAATCAAATGTGTTTGTTTTCCCTTTTTGAATGACCCATAAAATTGCCCAGTCACAAAAATTATTGTTATTTCTGTTCTTAAATCATTTTTATTTTTCAATACAAATCTTAATCTTGAATTTTTTGTTCTCTCCATAAAAAATCAGCAAAGTAATTT
>CAJDSM010023234.1:17007-27888 GCA_903981925.1 Ostrea lurida
TTCTATGCATACCATAGTACGTCAGATGCCGTGCAAAAGTTAAAAGCATTATTAATGTTAGGTTCATTTTTGGTGTTCCTCTAAGTCCTCCACGATAAACTCATCCTACGACATCACTACCGCGTGGATTTTGTCCTGCCAGAAAAGAATGTATTAAATGTATGGGTAGCTTACTGCTGGTACATGTAATTATGTCCATTGGTTCATAGAATTTATGTGATTTGGTACATATAATTTGTGCACATCTGTATATTTAACTATATACAATAAGTACAGTTTGAGTTCGTTATTCAACACACATACGACTGATATCTCAAATACATGGTTATGTCGAAGTGATTCAGAAGTCGCTAGCCACCTATCTTTCTAAGTATCTTTAACCCTCGATATCTTGAATCCACAAGATATCTCGAACTTTTTTCACTAGTCCCATCAAGTTCGAGATAACAAGGTTCGACTGTACATGATTCATATATATACTGGGAAACATAACTTACCATCTAATTGGTACATTTAACTTTACAAATACTGTATGTAAACATAGATATCTTGGTCAATCTGTGGTTGGAAAACTTACATTCTCTCTCCTAGCACTTCCTGGTTCCACAGCCTTTACTAAACAAAAACCCATTGATATATCTGTTTGAAAGAAATTCACAAATAAATTTATTAGTGGGCAATGGTAGGTTGTAAGCATTTTTAAAATGTTTATAAAAAAAAAAAAAAGAAAAAATACTTACGTTGACATGAAGGTCAAGGTTATACACGGTAGTTCATACTGGTTTTAAGCATCTGAAATCAATAAATGATAAATATACATGCTACATTAACTTATAAAAAAACATTATATAAAGCCACTACAATTCAATGTTGAAAATACAGACTTACGGCAAGTTCCAGGTTCTTATCTAGGAAACTTGCATTCTGAAAAAGTAAGAATTTTCACTTCATTGAAGCATAAAACAATATCACATCATTTTTTAATTTGTAGTGTGGTATAATTAAAATACGGAAACAAAATCCACCAGTTTTTGGGCATTGATAATATGCTACTAAAGAAATTTATTGGTTTCCGCATTTGTGCATGCACTAGCCCTAAATCAAATGTGTTTGTTTTCCCTTTTTGAACTGACCCATAAAATTGCCCAGTCACAAAAATTATTGTTATTCTGTTTTAATGCATTTTTATTTTTCAATACAAATCTTAATCTTGAATTTTTTGTTCTCTCCATAAAAAAAATCAGCCAAAGTAATTTCCTCATCATTGCTTGGCATGCATCTCCCCTCCCCCCCCTCCCCCCCCCCAATAAAACAAAATTCCTACATACCTTCCCACCCATTGGTCAGAATGGTGCATTATAAAGGTAATCGAAGCAGTTATTTAATTTAGAACCTATGTAAATAACTTACATGAATTCGTAACTGGAAATGTGCCTCTGTCAACTCAAATAAAAGTGACTGTAGGATTTCTGTAAAATACAAATACCGGTAGTGATCCATAAGCACTGCCTTAATCAATATAATAATTACCACAAACACATGTATTTATATTTCATACATTTAAAAAATAAATTTAATGTACGTGCTTCATGAAAAGTATGCCGACATGAAGCATTGCAGTTCATACCCTCATATATTTTCAAAAATGAAATTTATTTTTCATAAAATTTTACATTCTACTTTCATTTTTGTCATAATTCCCAGTCATTAAAATAAACATGTCCATTGTATGTTCATTTCACAATTCATACATGCAGTGTTCATAACTGTAACACATTCACGAGGAAGTGACTAATTGTATGTTCATTTCACTAAATGGCTATCATTACACATATAATTTGTAAAGACATCAATGACAAAAACATTGGAAATGTAAGTACAGTCGAACCTCATTATCTCAAACTCAATAAGACCGAGAAAAAACTTTGAGATATATCCGTGGATTCGAGATATCAAGGGTAAAAATACTATTAAATAAAATGAGTGGCGGGGACTTCCGAATCACTTCGACATAACCATGGTATTCAAGATATCAGTGTTTGAGATACCAAAGTTCAACTGTATATCAATATATTATAAACAATAAGATTCAATTTAAGATTTGTAGACATGTATTTTTCCTTAGTGTAAAAATAACACAGTGTAGTTAAGGTATCCTGAAGAAAATCACAAAATGTTCCTTGATGCACTTCGCACTTTACGACGTCATATAAATACAAAAGTACATCACAACGCACAAGTCTAATACAAGTTGTTTCCCGAGGAAAATGTCATAATGCATGTATTTTGTTACTATTCACTATTGTTGTCAAGTGTAAAAGATGTATACATGTATATACATGTAAATCTGTTTGTCAAAATATTTTTTTTGTTTTAGTTTTCTTTGTTAATAAACAAGTCTCCTGTTTTTATACATAATGTGCATATCAATAATCTTCATACAGTCAAACCTCAATTATCTTGGAAGTTGATGGGACGGAGAAAAAACTCCCAGATACCAGATAGCTGTGACTGCGAGATATCAAGGGTAAAAATACTCAGAAAATAAGTGTCTGGGACTTCTGAATCACTTCGACATAACCATGGTATTTGAGATACTGAAGTTCAACTGTAACTGCTTTGTGACTTTGAAATCACCCCCAATGTGCATAGCCATTTAGAATAATAAAAGTCGCTCAAGTGTAGATATTAATTTAGTACAGGTGAAAGATGACAATTGTTCTTTTGACCAAGGCATATTCCAAAAGGTAATTAGCTGCAGATTTCAGATTTTGACAAGGAGGATAGGTAGGATTTTTTGCCTCATATAGATAAGATTTGGTAGTGAAATTGGAAATGTCCAACATTTGAATCAACATGATCGAAATTACTAAATGCAGGAGGATATTGTGTCGATCCCGGTTACTTTTCAATATTGACATATCAAGCCAGAACTGCAAATGATTAAAGTGCATCTTTCATCTGTGCTGTGGTGATAAACAACTGGAAGTCTAGTGGATAAAAATAGATGACGTAATAGTTAAGCGAGGGATTTCCCAACCAGGCATAATGTTTGTTAAAACTTTATGCATTGACAAATGATATCTAATAAAATGTGTAACGCTTGGAATAATTTTCATTTATTTATAATTTGAATATGCTGTTACTACTTGTTAATTTTAATCGGGAAACCTTAACCCCACTGTGAATTCCCTTGCTCAAATTCAGAATTTCATCATTTGATAAAAAGAGGTATAAATCTGATATAGTGGAGAGTTTGCTAAATTGGATGAAATAAATTATGAGTCTTTTTCTTAAAACAAACCTGCAAGAATTTCATTCCCAAGAATGCTGTCATTTTCATAATACACTTCCTGTAATCAAAATATAAAAATAGATAATTATTTTAAAACCAATTTTACACAACCAATGTAAACACTACGTTCAATTATATACATGTACATCATTATACATTTTATTTTGCTCATACATGAAAATCATAAGAAAAACTACAATAAAACATGGACATAGCAGACCTCAAGGGCCAGCAAAAGACACTTCACTGTAATCAAGCTTTGTTATATCCAATACATTTTTCGTTATTTTCTCTCATAGAAAAATAAATACATGACTGTATCACATCACAATAAGGGTGAATTCATTATAAGTATGTCTGTTACAAGTGTGTTTTACAGTACTGTACCTCACTGTAAATCACTTACCCGAGCCAGCTGTCTGTTTTTGGCTATTATTTGTACTGGTACAGTCAACACTTTTTTCATTAAGGCAGATCTGATAAATAGCCGACCTCTCTGAAGATCGAGTGTTACCTGAAATAACAAAATAACAATACACAGATGATTCACTGAAAACACTGCACAAAAACTCTTCTCCGTGAATCAGTAGCTGCATGATCTCAGAAAATAAATATGAACTGTTGCATATCAAAATCAACAGTAAAATACAGTCAAACCTTGTTATCTCTACCTCAATGGGACCAATAAAAAACTTGGAAGATATCCGTGGATTTGAGATATTGAGGGTAAAATATTTAGAAAACAAGTGGCTGGGACTTCTGAATCACTTCATCATACCCATGGTATTCGAGATATCAGTGTTCAAGAAAAAAATTCAAGATATCATATCTGTGGATTCGAAATATCGAGGTAAAATATTTAGAAAACAGGTTGCTGGGACTTTAGAATCACTTTGACATAACCATGGTATTCGAGATATCGGTGTTCGAGATACCGAAGTTCAACTGAGTCACAGTTTACGAACCCACATTATGAACCAAGAAATAGTACAGTTGTGTGATAATATTCAATATCAGGATGAAAAGTCTGACAATCAATTATTCTGCTACTTTAATTATATTAGACCATGATACAGTAATAATTTTGTTTGATTTTATAATAAAAGAATGAATCAAAAGCCATTTCAACAATAAAATGTTTTCTTTGTTGTTTTATTGGGTGATTATATAACAAAAGAAAAATTTCCCCAATTTTAAAAATCATGGATCTTTTATGTTCATGAATATGTTAAAAATTTCCTTATACCCAAGTTCATTTCCTGCTTTACAGTACACATACACGTATGACATTCATTTTCATTTGGAAAATAAGTTAACCATGTAGTACTTGAATAAGAGAATTTAAAGTTTTGCTTAGAAGCTGTAAGTAAATAAAATGACCTACCTTCTTCGATTCTTTCACAGTGTCGATAACCATTGAGAGTATTGGATTGCATCTACAATGATTGAGTGAATACTCTACAAATTTAAGTTTCCACATTGAATAAATTTTACTTTAATTCTTGGCAAAAATGGTTTGTACTTCTTTACCTTTCCTTTGAAAAAGATGGTAGTTTTGCCACCCATGACCAGAAAAAGTCACTCTTGTCAAAGAACTTGGATTCTTAAACAAAAAAAGAAAATATTTTAAAGTATACTTATACGCTCAGGACAACATCTGAACGCAGTCACTCTGACATTTTACCAAAGAAATTCTCTTATGTTTGTGTGATACTTGAAAGTTATTGAAATGGTTCAGTAATGTCTGATTTTCCTTCTCTCTCTCTCTCTCTCTCTCTCTCTCTCTCTCTAATTTCATTAACTTACTCTTAATTCCTTTCTGAAAAATTTCCTCCAGCACGCTGCATAATTTTGCCAGGTTTTCATTGTCATCTGTTACAACAATATTCTTTGTTCTAAATTCTAATACAAATCCTGCAAATAAAATAAAATTTCTTGAAGATAATAGGAATTTAAACTGACATGTGTATAGATATTCAGGATTTGAATGCTCCCAGTTATTGAACGTGTCACATTGATGGTTTTCACTGTAATACATCAAGATATTCAAACTACACTCTGCCATTTCTAACACTGAGCAGTACATTCTGTGCAATAATATTATACCTCAGACTGATTTTATTGTATAAATGTTAGTGAATATATATACTATTTCCTCTCGATAATGCTACTCATGAAATAGTTTAAGTGTGAACTATTCGCCAAAGGGAAATGGTCTGGAAACTATTTACCGGTTGATATGTTTTCCTGTATTTTCTTTCTTTTTTTTTTTTGTGAATATCTTTAGTGTTACTAAATATGTCTGATAACTCTAATTACCGGTAGTTACCAAACAACAATCTTTCTTGGTTTCACTTTGGTATAATAAAATACCTATTTACTGGCAATTCGGAAACAGAAACTATTTCAGTGTGGCACAGTGCCACCGGAAATAGTTGCTTTCTCAGTGGACAATAAACTTGCTATTGTCCTCATAGCCAGTAAATAGGTATATAATACATGTATATCAAACTACAACCTATCTCTAATAATTAAAATATTTTTCTGTATTTCTACTACAACCATGTAGAAATTTTTTTTTATAATAGATAGACTAAGATATTAAACAACGCTTAATTCAAACAATATTGTGAAGTTCAGGACTATAAGAGTATTGATCCTTTTATAAGTGGCTTTAACACAATACAACTAAATGCTTTCTCTCATAAAGTAGTTTAAGGACATACATGTGTACAACGTCTCTTGACATTTTCTAAAATAATTTTTTCATCTCCTCGATATGAAACACTCTTGTATGAATTCAAAAATGTTTATATCGTAGTAATGTTACCTCATGATCTATAACGGCATAGATAGCTCAGTGGTTAGTTCACGCAATTGCTAATATATGGGTCCTGGGTTTAACACGCCTATTGCGCAAGTATTTTTGTTTTGCCTCGGACTAAAATGATTCGCTCTGTCATTGGGGAAACGTGTCAGCTGATTACTGTCTAATTTCTTTGACGGCGAGTAGCAAATATATAGAAGGGCAACATGACGGAGTTTACTCTTTTTTATTTACTAAAGCTAACTTTTCGCCATAACTGTGCCGGTCTTATATTTTGGTCCTGAAAACAAAAACTTATTAGGTTGTACTGACTGTTTACAGAAATATGTCGGGTTGTTTCAAGTCTATAGAAGACTCGGCTTCACCTCGCCTTCTATGGACTTGAACAACCCGACATATTTCTGTAGACGTGCAGTAAGGCAAACCTAATAAGTAATATTCTCTTCTTCTTTGCTACAGTTTTAATTTTTTAGTACAACAACCAGGAACTTTTGCAATATGAATGCAAGAAGATTTTGCCCTATAGTGGCAATACAACGAACATGTTTACACCTCTTTGAAGACATTACATGTTTCTACAATTTGTGTTAATAAAACTTTGTAAAGAGTAGAGGTGCAACAATATACTGGTGTATCGCGATATTTTTTTTTTCTTGGATTCGATAACCAGTACAGCAATCCAGAAAACTGTTTTGTTCTTTTTCGATACAGGTTTTAAAATTAGAAGTCAGTAAAATATATTACTTATCTAGTCAATTTTGCTTTTGGGATTTATCCAGATTACTAAGTCGATGATGTTGGATAATTCTTGAGGAGGAGTGTCAGGATAGATAGGTCATTAATAGTGAGCAAAGCGACAGGATGAGCTCGCTCCAATGATTAGACATGCAAGTCACGTTATTTGCTCTCTATCATCTGAAAAATTGTGAGGCCACGTGACTATGCAACCCACAATGCGTCCGCAAAAGTGTCTTACTATTCACTTTGGTATATATCATTAACAACTCAGTAAATAAAATAAATAAGGTAAATGTATTTGGAAAGTACCACAAATGTTTTAAAATTACAAGCAAGCTTTCTCATACCCTAGTATGTTTTGCTGTTGTTGCTTATTTTGAAAGAAATCGAAACATTGCAGCAAATACGACGTCACAATGCAACTATTCACATCGACAATGCGACATCACAATGCAACTGTTCACGTCGACTGTCACTGCGTCATTTTTTCCGCGTTAAATGAAGAGGCTAATTTTAAATTTTGCAAGATATTTGGGGTCTTCACTCGCACCAACAGTTGCACTGTCAACATATTAAATGATAATGATGATGATGATTTTGATAGTGAGAAGATAATGGTGATGATAATGATGATGGTAAAGATAATGAAGGAAATGATGGTGATAGAGGTGATGAAAATGATGATGATGAACCATCATAAATCCTTTTGACCACGACATCTGTATTATAAACGCTGCAGCTGCTGCAACTGTTAACTTGTCCAACTTAACAATTTCCCGTCAGTTATTTTCATCAATAGTAATTTCAAAGATAATATCATTAGTAAGTGCTTACTCTTTAAACTTTTCAACAACGGGTCACTGACTGACATTGCTGCAAAGTCCCTGAATGATTAAAAATATGGCAATATTCATCGTTGGAAGACGAAAATTCAAAATCGGATATCGAAGAGAATGACTACATTATTAGTAAAATTGTATGGCACTTAGAATTCCGGATATATTTTCACTAACTTTCGAAGCTGACCGTAACCCAACCTTGTGTTATAAGTTGTACCATCATGTATTTTTGTCTTTCAAAATAACCATTCAAGTGAAGGATGATGGTGTGGATATCATTACAAATGTACACATAGGCGTAGAACTGTTTTAGAAGGGAGGGGGGGGCGGGGGCAAGTTAAATAATTGACAAGCCAAAAAAAAAAACTCATAATCAAAGAGTTAAAAAAAAAAAAAAAAAAAAATAAAACCCGCTTCACGGTGTGCACAGCGTGTGCTTATTGTCTAGGCGTGGATTCTCTGCTTTGCTAAGATATGTCGTTAACTAACTCAACTGGTTGGGGGGCAAACTTCTCGAAATGTGGTTTGACGCGTTGAATGCGAAACAATAGGTACGTTGAGGAGAATAAACTTAGAGGGGGGGGGGGCAAAAATATACTTTTGCCACCCCTCCCCCCCCCCCCTTCTCTCCCGGCCCCGGTTCCTACGCCCATGGTTCACGACAGTTTTATTATCAGATATTTCTGAGAAATCAACGATTTTTTAACTTTATCCCCTTATATCTACTGAAACAGCGCAAGATCTGATTTTAATTTCGTTAGTGCATTTACACCAATCAACGGTACATCTATTAACTTACAGTTCATATCTCATAATTTATAGTTTTGTAACAATGGGTGAAGGAAATCAAAGGCGGATCCAAGGCCGGCTCACCGGGCGCGCGCCCTCCCATTTGAAATTTGGGGGGGGGGCTGTTTTTGTAAATTTTGCCTGTATATATAATACGCATATACTTTGATTGTAATGTAATGCAATGTATACAATATGCATTTTATTCTCCACTCTCACTACAAAAACATAGAGTATGTGTAAAGGGGCATCAAAACAATTCCTTCCCAGACCTCATGCAAGAATACCGCGCCGGGACCGCGCGCCCCGGTTCTGAAATTCCTGGATCCGCCACTGGAAATTGGGCACAATGGGCCGCGAGTATTGATATCTAACGTGGGTTCCCTTCGGTTCAACCTTTAACTCTCTACTGCAGTAAGAACTATCAACATTAACCATAAAGGATTTTGTTACAAGGATAATTTAAATGGACTAAACATACCTCGTGATGCTACATGTAATACTGAATATATAAATAGAATTCGTTGAAACTCGATATATGTAAAGGTAAAGATAACGAACAGTGATCAATCTCGTAAGTCCTAAATAGAATACAAAAACAAGAGTTGGGCAATCACGGACCCCTGGACACACCAGAGGTGGGATCAGGTGCCTAGGAGGAGTAAGCATCCCCTGTGGACCGGTCACACCCGCCGTGAGCCCATAGTCTTGATCAGGTAAACGGAACAGTCCGTAGTCAAATCAGTGTGTGAAAAACGGCTTAACAATGGCTATGAAACACATCAGACAGCATTTGACTCAATGATAGGTCATATTGGTAAACTAAATTGTTATAACGACCATATATATAATTTACGAAATGCTGCCTTTAAACGTGACTGTTGAAACCCCTGCAACAACAACTTGTCTGTAAGTAGCTTGCCTCGATTCAAAAACTGATCATACGCAGAACAAGCTCTTGCGTATCGAATAAGTTGAGAGACATACACACCATATGCAGGTGATGATGGAATATTGCTACATAAATATGGGAAGTTGACGATGGAGAAGCTGAAATCGTCCCGTTTGTCATCAAGTTGAGTAGTTGAGTAGTGCAAATGAATCGTTACGATTTAATTGATATGAATGGTTTAAAATACAACGCAAATATCTGGCAAGATCATATAATACAGCACTCTTCACAAGTCAAGGGTTATTGATTCGTTACCTCCGCACTCCCAACGTTAGTGCGAGGTAACGAATCAATAACCCTTGACTTGTGAAGATGATAATACAGATGGGAAGTGGAAAATTCTACACAAAACAAAATAAATATGCATAAAAAATGGATAAGACTAATAGTCCGGCTGATTGGTGCAAATTTTTAGCAAAATTGCTCAGTTGATGAGGAAAGCATGAAACTGTCCACAAAGGTTCTTTGATGTATGGACCCACTTTGAAAATTTCAATATGGCCGCCATTTTCAAGATGGCGGAAAAGTGATAAAATTGTTCAAATTGTTTTCGCTTAAACTTTTGCTTTGACATGAATCGAAGTTTTCCCTCCATACACAATGGACTATAGTGATAAAAATGTTAAAGCTTAATGGCAAATCTAGGAAAGTTCAATATGCTTTTAGCATATATTTTGCAATCAGAAAATTGGTACCGTATATGATTTATATAATACCCCCCCCCCCTTATTTTTCCAAGTAATGAATGTGTAAAATATTACAGAATGAAAACAGGTTTACTTGAAATAGAAATTGGGGATAAATGTACATTCTCCATCTTCTTTCTCTATGTCCATATCTAAAGAGCTCATTGCATGTGTAGTGATGCCCAAAATGAAGTCCACATATTTGCTTGACCCCTTTTCCAACCCCCAAGTTCTTGCTTGATCCACTTTCGGAGAGGCAGATTCAAAATATCTATCCCAAGCTTGGCTAGCCATGTAACAGGCTCGATATATAAAACCAAAGCTGCTTTTGTTGCATGAATATTATTGCCCTTTGCATTCACAGGCACTTGACGTTTTAAATATATTTGAAAAAAAAAATCTTCCCGTAAACTAATATTATTAGTTTACGGGATCGGGAAGATTTTATTTAAAACGTCAAGTGCCTGTGCTTGCATCATTTACTACATTACATTTACTAGCTTTAGATCGTACATGAGTACAACAAAGCGCTGTACTTCTTCCATATGATCTAGAACAGAAATTTTTGACATACTTCGTACTTGGATATTTTATTAAACATACACATTAACGGCAAACTAACAACTCAACTTTATGACAAACGGGACGATTTTAGTTTCTCCATGCCAGGTCAACTTCCCAGATTTATGTAGCAATATTCCAGCATCACCTGCATATGGTGTGTATGTCTCTCAACTTATATGATATACAGGGAC
>CAJDSM010023234.1:27913-39299 GCA_903981925.1 Ostrea lurida
TCTGCGTTATGATCAGTTTTTGAATTGGGGCAGGCTACTTACAAACAAGTTGCTGTTGCCAGGCTTCAGCAGTCACGTTAAGCAGCTATTTCGCAAATTCTATGTCGTATATGATTTAATTTGGCCGGTATGACTGCCATTGGGCAAATTCTGTCCCTGATATGTTTCATAGACAATTGTCCTGTAAACGCTTTTATTTCACAATACCTGCCAAGTTGGCGACTATGGATTACTCGTCGGGGATTCGTACTGATCTTCAAACTACAGAATGGCTCACACGGCGGATGTATGATACTGGTCGACAGGGGTAAAATGCCTTTCATCCTCCTAGGCACTTTATCCGCACCTCTAAGCGTGTCAGTCCGGGTCGCGTGGTTTGCCCAACCCTGTTGTTATTTGTATTCGTTATGGGCACTTACGAAAATCTTGATCACTGTTCGTTATCTTTGCCTTTATTATATGAGGAGTAACCGGAATTTTGTTTTTAGGTTGTCAAAGCTACTTTATTTTCCTGAAGACAACATTAATGTACAAATTGACACTTAATAATAGTCGGACATATACTTAGCTTCACTCGCGCGCTATAGATGTAAACTACTGAACTAAACTGCTGTAAATACTTTCTGGCGAGCTCACAGGTCAGATGTTAATGTTTAGAATTTTCCTAATTTCATTCCGAAACCTGATAGTGACCAACGAGCATCCATATTCTCAGTTGCTCAGCCATGCGGTGTTATCAATGATATGATGGCTATCTTCTATTGATATCGATGATTTCTCCTTGTGCCGTGTTCTGCATATTACGTAATTATAATCGTGCAAAATGTTATAAGATAGATCTAAAGAAGGACACAGGCATGTGACAAAGCCGCCAGGTTAGATGCAAGGAGGCATCAATGATAGACGAGTTATTGCTCTTGCACGGGCATAATCTTTCTGAGTTCTAAAATAAAAGAATGATACGTTATTCCAACACGAGGGACGCAATACTACTCATCTCTCACGTCTTATTTGGTTCGTCATATCTGATAAGCCACAGTATGCGCCCCAAAAGTTAATACCACAAATGCAGTATGTAATCATACTAGTGACGAACCATGACCCTTCGTTGTTCTTCAACCACTGGTCCTTACCATTGAACACTACTCCTCCCATGTGTTAGTTTTCCATTCCCTATGTGCATGCGTCGGTTGTTGGACTTTAAGAAGTTAATGAAGATACGACAATAGTCACCATTTCGAAAAGTTAGTGACCGATCTCTATATTGGCAAGCCAACATAACTCAATCTCATGCAGCACAGCCCCACGACTTCATTTAGATAAAGGCTCATTTACATTAGGGCCAATCCCTTTGCTGTTTCCCTTTCTATTGTCAAAGCTTCGGAACAAACCAATTTCCTGGAACCATAATTAGAAATCATGTTGAGGCAATCAAAGTGACACTTATCCTCTCCCACTTTCATTTAAAGTCCTCTTCGGGCGTAGATATTGGTTCCCATAGTATTTACGCAGAAGCAAGTCAAAACTCGAAGGCACCATACAATGAGCGTTCCAGATTTATACAGAACTGACGTATCAGACCGCTCTCGTCAAACGCCTCTACACCCGATATCCCCATTTTTGGCTTCATTAAGGCTACATTTCAGATCCATAAGAACAGACCTAACCATCAATGGCACAAAGTATCATCCCTTCGCGAGCACTGCACTACTATATGCCTCGTGGTATATTAACAGAAAATATGTTCCATGGTTGGAGCGCGTAGAACAAGCCCTGAAGACTTCACTTAATGATATAGATACGAACTGATTACCAAAAATCACCTCCAAATTGATCCATCTTTGAGAATAAACACCTAGTAATGCGGTGAAGCGCTTAGACCTATGTCACATCGCTACGTTTAATAAGAAGATGTTCTGAAAGCCTACCAGTGTATCTAGCGATTCGGTAGAAACGTTGTGGCACGTGAAAACATAGTGAACCGGCTGAGGGTAACCACAGACACAGAGGTAAAAGGTTTGTTACCGAACAAATAGAGCGCAACTATAGTACTTATTTACTCTCTAATAGGAGGTCTACCACTGTTCTGAGGTTACGGGTGTATAAGTACAACCGTCGCAGTTGTGATATTATCGGTCACTGGTAGTGGATGTGCGGGGGCTATTGTGGGAAATGGAAGTACTTACTCTTCTTAACAGGCGAAAGTCCTTATAAATCATATAGTCCAGTCTGTTAGCAGAGAGTAAAAGCTATAAACGGATAAGGACTGACGAAGATTAAGTGATGCAAATCGTCGAGAATAAGGACCAGTGATCAGTCGGCCCATAGGAAAATCTACGAACAGGCAGGAGTTCTGGAGCAAGACCTCGGAAGCTCCCAGAGCGAAGGACGGAGTCACCCAAGGCAAGCGATGGATGATGCAAGCAGCCCCAAGCGGGGGAAATCGAGAACCTTCCAGGACCAGGCGGTGACGCCTAAGTGGGAAGGCGAGATAGACCACAAAGGCAAGTACCCCTCGTTGACTGAAGACGAACGTTCAACAGAGAAGTAAGCGCACGGTTCTCGTCTGCAGCACAGAGCAACTGAGCGCATAATGCCGGCCCCACCCTATAGGGCTCAGCAGTGGTCAAAAGGCAACAGAGGAGACGATCCATAAGATCCGAGTGCGTGTGGCTAGCGAGTTGAAAGAAGATGCGAGAGCGGAGCGGGGAGATACTTAAACGAATGGCTAAGGTGGCCACCTGCATCACGAGGCAAGCAAGACCAAGGTCATTATGACTCACAACAATGGAATTAGGTACGCTACGTTGGGGTATAAAAGCTGAAGACTTGTAGCTTGATAGGGACTACGCGCTAGGAATTGTACCGAGAATGCACGTTGCCTTATAAGAAGCGTGTGAGTTGTGGTGGAACTCTGCATAGCTATTTTCCAACTACTTTCATAACATCGAGAATTGTCTCGCGTGCATCCATTAGTCGGTTGTCTGCTCAAGTCGTAACGATTTTCGTCGTTCTACGTTCGTTTGCAATATGCCTTACAGCCATGGTCTGCGTATTGAACAGTAGCATAGTTACCGTCTCTCTTTGATCTATATTTTTACTCGTCATCTCTGTCTTCTCTTATTCGACTGGCGGCAACGAATTCGGTGTATGGTGAGGTTCGGGTTTGGACAACAATAGAGTATTAGTGTTCTATTCCATTGGGAGAGATATGCTGATTAATGAAAGCTTTCGTAAACTGGACACAACTATTAGACCGTTCGTGTGACGTGGTCAGTGGACAGAAACAGAACTTCGTCTGTCTGTGGCAACGAGATCTCAAGTCCTCCGTGTTACTAATTGGTACATTGTGTGTTCTCTAGAAACGTCGTCGATGCGGAGTGTGCGCTGAGAAGTTGTGGCTAGGACCAATAGATCAACTGAATCGTGCATAGCGGAAGTAATCTTATTACTTACATCGATGATTGAGGTGGTGCTTTGCGAACCCAATGAGGATAGTTGTTTCCATTGGTGTAGGAGACAAGCGCTGAATTAGCGTGCTATTGACACAGAGGTGTGACTAGGTCAATACATTGGCATTGGCCGGGATATTTGGACAACACGTAACAATATTCTCCTGATACACTCAGGCTTGTATACTATTATCAGTTTTATGACCGAACAAACGGAGCATTTAGTTAAGTGCATGTATGTAGTTATAACTCAGATGCCCCCGTGAAACTTTAAAATCAGTTATGTTCCCCAGGCGAGTTTGTTAGTCAAATGTTCCCATAATCACAAGCATCTATGACATGAAGACGGAGGATTGTACCATAATATTTATGAATCTGCTACTGTTTTTGTCGTTTCTGTCTCAAATTTAAATAGAATGAGTTTACCTCTTACACCTTTTCCAATATGACCCAGATGATAATAATCATAATATGTCTTCAGATATTAAAGGCATATCATGCCTTTTTCTTTCAACTTTCTTTTATTACTTGCTGTAAACTTCAATAAGTAGAAAAAAATAATTATCAGATCATAGCTTACATTATTCGACTCCAGTGACTACGATAGTGACACTTACATAAAGCGGACAGTACTAAGAGTTATATTTACGGACGATAAATCCCGACCCCTCATTTTGAGTTTCGGATTCTCACTTTCAACTAGGGACTGAAGAATTTGAGCATTCATTGCATATCATTACATCTTCAGTTATCGGTATTCAAGTATAGTAATGTGGTTTATTGTATTTAATCGGATTATTAAACATTAAATGCTCAGAAAAGATTAGGAGATAAAATACAAAATGTAATAACATGATTCTTAATAACATATTTACTGTTTAGGTTAGAAAGGCAACGGGTAAGGTCGCTGGGAAATTTTACTAGGAGATCGTTATAGGACATGTAGAAGCGGAATCACTTAATCCTGCTATGATACAGTTAATTTTACGTTATTACATTTAAAAAATTTCGTCACGGGATTGAGATACCCTTGGTTTCTGTCAACTGGTCTATAAGCACTGTTAAGCCACAGCCAATATGTGAAGTTAAACGCTGGACTTAGAGACTATCGAATTTAACGCGTCACAAAAGATATGTAGCCATACGACACAATAGTCGGGCAAAGAGCGAAGGGGCAAGAAGATGAAAGACCTCAGTGTATCGGAACCTCCCTAAGTGCCTATTAATACAACGATCATCAAAACTCGGTGCCAACCTGGATACTAAGAATTGGCTATCGTTGTACGACAACATTAGACATGATACTCATGGTAGTGTATCCATTCATTGTACCGGCGCATTTTTTGGTCCTTGATTTCTTAGACAATGTTAGTTGAATATAACTATTAATAGCAAGAATGTCATCCCTGAAGCTAAACTTTGTAAATAAAAGTTTATGCGGAAAAAGTCCTTCAATTTGTGTTACTCAATCCTTTGTTTCTTGTTATTGCTAAACTTTTCAGATTGATTTCATAGAATATTGATCTATTCTCTCTTAAGTACATCCAACCTAAGTATATGTATACTATCGAGCAACCGGAGAATTACTAGATACTTCCGAATGATATAATATATTTATTCTCTTTCGTGTTTGTGAGAAATGTCTGGTAAATTTATTAGATGAAAAGCAACCGTTGTTCTTTACTAGATAAACTCTTTCTAGAGATCACAATGCTATTTGGAATTCCTGTTCATTTGATAGCATGTTTAATTATATATACACACCAATACATAGTTCTGTGCCTTGATTAATACAAGTTTCGGATGCTATTATCTTATAATAATCTCTTATATACAAGAGCTATAATATCTAGAGATATCAGTCTTCATGTTATAAGATCCGTCGTATCCCCCTGGAGAATCTATATATGTTTCCTTTCAGTATTCTTGTTCTTAGATGAATTGCTTCCTTCATTTTATAATTAATTGCATAACCCCTAATATGGCCTACAATCTCATGTGGTCCTGACTATTTCTTAAATATTTATGTAACTCGCATCTTTATTATAATACTGGTTATATTTAATATAAAATTATATCATCTCACAATCTTGCTATACTACGTCTGTTTCTCTACTAATGATAGCGACTATCACACAATTCTTAGTTAAATTCTCATTCCGACACTTGTTCCCTCTCTTACACAAAGGATTCTTTAATGCTCTTTTCTTTACTTACAACTTGTGCTCACAATAGCTGTGCATGCCATACTACCCATTCTATAAAGTATCTTCCTATGTTACATTGCAGATTATGCAAGTTCTTAATGTTAGTTAAATGAATTTCTATTTCTGGGTAATTCCATTTTCCAATCCTCTCATATGTAGTCTGTATCCTATTAGTGGAAGAATAGGTTACTTATATTGTTGCTCTTTAGTTATAGCCTCCATAGGGTTTTTGATCCCTATGATACCCAACGGTATGACATATATTATCTATTTTTTTCTATAATAAATCAAGTCTTCTTATATTGTGAACAGCTCAACTCACCCCCCTGAGATCTTCTTATTCGATATCACTATATTGTTAATCGGGTGCATAAGAGTTAGAGAGGTTTTCAGAATATAAGAATTCACGACACCCAGAATACTCCAAGCGCTTAAATACAATACTTTGGATAATTGTACTCTTTGTTGGAGAGTGCTTTCACCTACGTGTGAATAAATGAAAGACGGGGTGTCGCATAGCAGCGAGTGCTTCGCCGTGTCCGGTAGATGTTAAGGGTTGCTGAGGCTCGTGGCGTTCATCTGGTGTTGAATTGTCATGAGACGGAATACTATTCTTAATGGCGTACAGATGCAGAGAGACGATATAGTTGTAAGTGACCAGGAATTTTTTTTTTGGAAGGGGTCCATATACAATGAGTATTATGCGATGCGAGTAGAGATCTATACCCCACGTGTAGTAGCTTTCCTTTAGCACATCAAAGATTACGTTAAGCTCTAGCCGCAAACAGAGGACACTATTTTGAAATCTGTATGGACGATACAGCGGAAGAAACGGTGATAGATAATTCAGTATCAAATGGCTCAATGAAACAGACCGAATCCTATTTCGTCGGGAATTGATTGTTCGTATTGAGTTTCGAATCATGATTAAGATGATGGCGGGGAATGGACAACCTCATAAGTAGGGGGCCTTGGGTGCTCTGAATGGCTCAATTACATAATTGAATGTCAGAAAATCTGAACGCGATTAGTCAGTGTCATTCCTATTTCAGCTTTGTCGCAGCTAGTGATTGAAACGTTGCAGTTTACGTTCAACTCAGATGTAGAGTACAAAAGGCGGTATTTTTCGGATAGTTCGTTTTTACATTCTTATTTAATTTTCAATTAAAAGCATTAGCCGATTTTAAGATGTTACACGAACAAAGTGATTAACACTAATTAAACAGTGTTTTTGCTTGTTCTTTTTTTTTTTTCATGTTTATTTGAGTACTGTTCTGTAGTATATTATGTCGTTAGTTTGTTCGCAAGACAGATGTTGGTCTTTGATTAGTTCAAGAATTCATCTTGTAGGAATTAAATTCGATGTACAAACCTATTAAGTGTAAATTACTACAAGTTACAAGTATAGACTAAGGGAAAGCTCGTTGACAATGCGCGACGAGGTATTTAGATTAATTTCTCTTGTGATACTTCTTTCATGCTAAACTTTTTTAATTAAACAATCAAAAATATCTCTTCTCATTTATAGGTATTTTTTTAATCATTTTTTGTTGCAGGCTTTCTTACATATTTATGTGTCAGCAGGCTTTTTAAGTTGCTTTATGATCCTGCACAGCGATACAACTAAAGTCACCAAATAAATAAATATAATTTTCGGTCACTCCATCCGTACTTCAGTTAGACTCCTTATCTCATTCGACGCCCCTCCTGCATCTCGAATTTACTGATTCTTTATACCAATCATTTGATTATTTTGTTTCAAGAGCAGAGAAGACTGAGAGAGAACGATCGTTTGAAATCTGGGAAACAGAAGACTCTAAGTTAGAGTAGCGAGCTTAACCGATTTATTAATGTAACGCAATAAGGAATATATCCACTGCTTGATTTACAGCTTGACAAACGATAACACAAGAGTTCAGTTTGGTAATTCATCCTTGTGTATAGTTAGTCAATAGTAGAATTTCTTTGTCCTTTTGTTGTTGTTCGGGTGATGCTGTGGGTGTTACCGCCCAAAAGCTCTGCTGCAGTCCTAGCTCAAGCTTTGTTGCGTTTCGCACGTAGCATCTACGTCTTCTACACTTTCACTAGCAAGATCCATACAATAGTTTAATCTACAATCCATATAGCTTGTCTATTATACATATATCGATTATTAGTCACTCTTTTTAACAATAAAAGATATATTCTAGAATGAATTCTCGGTGTCTGAGCCGTTGGTGCCCCATCCAACTCTTATTCGAAAGTGTGTCGTGTAGGACAAAGTAATTTTTGGCCCTTCACCCTCTCAAACTCAATCTTTGTCATTTCTGACCACTAATACATGCCGTTACTATGACTCACCCGAAGATTTCAGGCCTAAATGTGAACCTATGTTGAATATATTACTGACTAATTCGTCGACAACCCACGTGATTTTACTCACTAATATACTGACACCTTTCTACTTTCCACAAACGACCTATCCTACCCTTCTTAAGAAAAAAGTGGCTATTAATTGCAACCCCCCACTTGAGCAAATAATAACAATGGAAATCCCCCCGTTGACATCTATTTGAGTGTGTTATGATTGGCATATTTCCCCTCGTCCGCTGCAATGCAACATGGAGCTACCGACGGTCCGCGGCATGCGGACCACATGTCCCCCTCCCTTTCAAACATCACTGCGGGGGGGGAAAAGTATGTTTTATGCCCCCCCTCGCCCCTTTTTTTTCGTCAACTTTCTCCCCTTTCCCTCGCACCCTTGCTCCAGTGACATAATTATTGACGAGGTTTTGTGCGCTCGACTCCCCCCCACTCTTTCTGTTCACACTCTCTTCCCCACCCCCGCCCCCGTGTTTCTGAAACCCCCACTACCGTGTGCAGTGGCATGGTAATATCAATGCATGAAATCCCAACTTCCTTTCCTTCAGTAGTGACAAATATATTGCCACATTTCTTATATTTTTTGATGTCGGATACGCCTTTGGCCTCTGCCCAGCCACCTTCACAAAAGATTTTTTAGGTACTATCGCTTCGTGCAAACCTCCCTCTCACGAGCATCACCCCAAACCTCTACTGGATCTTTTTTACATTATACAGGTTTTCGCCTCCCCCGCTGCCCGTCCCGCCCCACCCATTCTATCAACTAAAAGGCGCGCGTGTTCTGTGCCTGTTTGCCATCCAAAGTAAGTATCAATTCCCCTAATTTACAAGTTAGTTTTCCTACCTCACAGCAATATTATGTAAATCCCTTAAAATATCAAAATTTTCTTCATAATAGTGATTCTCCAAAACCGTAGCACTGGATGTGCAGCTCATGAAACGCGATCGAAAATGCATTTTACAGTTCGACAAAATAATAAACTTACGACGACGACAGTATTGGAGTCTCATGTGATTACGACGTTGGAGATTACGAGTTTGTGTCCAAACTTATAAACTTTTATTCCCCACGTGACGAAGCTACTTATTAGTTTAGCGGATGATTAGACCGCCAATAAGATTTTCTTTCAATTAAACTATTCGAGAATAAAACACATTATATCGAATTACAATTAAGCTCTTATTTGGATGGTGTTGTTTTACCGACAAGTTACACTATATCTGAGACTAATGCAGGATAGTTGCACGTGATTTATTACATTCAAAGTGTACGTCGAGCAGAAAAAAAATATACTCAACCACAGAATGACGAAATCTGACAATGTGTTCGACAACTTGAGTTCTACTTGACGAAATCGAAGGCCACTTAATATACTATTTTTTCAGTGTAGAGGAATTAGTACATCTTTTAATTACGACACGATATGATAATGTTCGAATCGTTGGCGGCGTATGCTGTTGAGATCCGTGACTCCACAGGTAACCACTGCTTCGGAATGGACACTGAATATACATAAAAGATTCATATTTTTTCGAATCAGCACTTTTGCCTCCTCACCCAAGGAGATGCAAGAGCACCATTTCTGGGATACGAACGGGAGTGCTATTAGTAAATAGCGCCATAAAGTCACGGCAGTGTAATATTGACGGCTTGGCATAACCAGAACAATTCGCAACAGCCTTAGGTTAGCACGATCTTTATCTGTCGCAAGAGGTTTCAGTATGTGTGGTTAGAAAAAATCCTAACCACTAGGTCACATCTCCACATGGATAGTGAAAGAAAGGTAGAGTTATCAACAAGTCAGATCCAGCTAGCAACCGGCAGTAATAGATATAATCAGCCGTGGGTATATGACCGTGCTGAATGCAGATCAAGGCTTAACAAAAGTATACTATTGTGGTAAAAAATTTTAAACAGGAGATCTCCGGCTACCTTTCCAGCAACAAATCCTGAACAGGACGGCAACCTTTTTTCTGACCGTCTAATTTAACATCAAAACAACGTAATTACTGATGAGAGAAGGATATTTTCGTTTCGCAGCGTATTCGAGGCTGTTTACTTGCATCAACGCCTTGACGCTAATCAATCTAGACAGCCGCGCTGGCTATTACTGGGACATAGTAGGTAATTTTAATTAATAATTAACAAAAGGGAACTCCGTATATTACGAGGGTTCTGAGCGACAAGTTACTTGTCTTCTACTATACTATATGATACATAGAGCTGAAAAATGTATGGAACAATAAGATAAAATCGATAGCTCATGGCGTGTGTAGAATAGCTCAAGATGTAAAAACGTTCTCCCTCTTGTGTTCTTGGGTTGTATAGACAGCAACCATCCGTTCCGCTAAACACTCTCTTATACTACAACTATTTAACAAATTAAACAAACAATAATTATTTGGAACAGATATGATCCATTGGTGCTTTAATTGCTATCAACACATAATTTTGGGATTGAGGCAGGCCGGCATCCGGTATGTTTCCCTACATAGTATCGGGCAAAGCATGTAATGGAACGACCAAGAGCTGCAGAATGTGGAAAGCTCGAGGATTCTGAAAGGATGGGGGTGGAGGCAAAAAAAAAAAAAAAAAAAAAAAAAAAACACTGAATGTGAGGATTGACAAACTTCTAGATAACACTTGTGATGGTCTGATAGATAGCAATTTTCATAAATTGGGGGGCGGGGACTTCGAAAAAAAAAAACCACTGGAAGATCAGGGCTGTTCACATTTATTTTTCATGACTGTTCAAGTCCGATACTTATAGAAGGGAGATCTAGGCAAGTCCAAAGGAGAAAAAATTGGCAACAACCTCCACATTTGATGTCAGAATATCTATTTTTTAACGGACAATCATTAGAAATTAACGTATTCCTTCATCTCGTTGTTAATGAAAATAAAAACCAAATATTTAATTAAGACTTTCAAATTATAATTCACTTGTTCTTTTTTACTTATCCGATAATGCCACAGTCTGGACTTAGAGCGTAATCTAAAGCTTGGTCCTGATCCAAAAATTTTAGTGTCGACTACCGGCAGTACCGGCTTGAGACTAATGAGCTGCTTGGCTGGCCGGAACGAAGGGGGGGATTATATTGTGGTAAACGGATTTTTTTAGCGTAAGCTTTTTTTCTGAAATTATTCTAATTGACATTATATGTCAGACATATTTTTCTCATAAGGGCTATAATGTTAAACTCTGACAACTTGTAATTCTTTTGGCGAGTCACTGTGTTTGTTGATTTTCTTTCATTTGAAACCGATTGGATACCATTCGTTGTCAATGGTTTCTGTTATGTGTCTATATTCTGTTCATGTTTTCCTTGTACTTTCCTTACTATTATTTGCAAATGATGATAGAT
>CAJDSM010023235.1:690-18781 GCA_903981925.1 Ostrea lurida
AGTGTCGCTTTTTTTTTAAAGGTTTTGGTGGATTGGTGCTGAATGGCAGTATTTCCAAGTTAAGAACTGACTTCATACAATGATTTTATTTTATCACATAAAATCACACAATAATGACAAAGTGTTTATTAATTTATTCTGCACATCACTGGGACAGTTTGATTGTGAACAAACTATTTACTCGGCCAAGATTTACATTTTGCGAGCATGATAAAGACCACGTACACATGAATCATACGAAATGGAATTGTTTTCCTTGATAGCCTGAAGTACTGGATTTTTTTTTATATCATAACTTGTTTAATTTAGTGTTTTTAATTAAATTTACCTCGTTGTGTCTTTGTGAATTTAAACATCTGTTCGTGCAGGGTTGTCATTTTTCTTGATAATTAAGCATTTAAAATGAAGCAAAAGACGGCTACAGCTCTGTTTGTGAAAAATTGCACTTCCAAGAACTCGCATGTCCCTCAACATTTTTCAACATAAATTCTTGACAGAAACGATGCACTTAAATGTACTTTTGGAAATATCAAAACTTTTTGTCAAGTTGTGGTGAAATTTAGAGAAATATGTAAGCTTGTATTTGGTGATATATACATGCATTTTTAATAAAGCAAGGTTTATAAGATAAGTAGTGGCTTTATTTCAAAATTTAGAATTAATTGTTAGCTGATGTTTGCAAAAATAACTTTTAAAGAATTGAACAGGTATATGAATTATCAAAAGAAAAAAAATTTCGTTGAAGAAACTGAATTTAAGCAAGTCTCATTTAATTTTTTGTAAATGCCGACACTATGCTGAAATGTATGAATTTTTGACCAAATGTTTCGTGATTTTATGATGGGACTTCTTTATGATGGGACTTCTTTAATGCGGGACTATTTTGCGATGGGAGGGGAGGTGGTGAATGAATGGAAAAGACCAGCTACCGGGAAAGTGAGATCGAGTGAAGGTTCTACAGACCCACAGAAGTGGTAAGAGTTCTCTCTCTTTGTCCACGGCGGCATGTTTATTCATCCGAAGCAATATCTCTTCTTTTGTTAGAAAAAATATACTTTTAATAATGCATTTTGTAAATGAAATCTGAAGCAACATGCAATAGATATGTTTATTTTGAAGTCAATTTAATGTGCAGGATCTGATATATATTTATTTTGTTTATTCACCAATCAAGGGCCCTCGGGGGGCATGTACAAGTTACATGTAACAAGCAATTATTTATAACAATGAGAAAAGAGAAAAAAAAAATTAACAATCATTATGACATATATATGTTTATGTCGGTTGTCTACTATTGGGCAGAATTAGACAAAACACATATCAAGGAATAAGAAAGGTCATTTATTCAATAGATAAATGACAAAGTAATGATTCAAATGACAATGGTATATCACAACTAGATATAAAAAGGAAGTTCAAATTTGACTAGCAATGACAAAAATGAACAGTATAGCAATATGACAAAAATACACTAGATCAAGTTTGACTAGGAGCGCAAAGTAGCAAAAAATAAACAAATGATATGAAAACAAATATGTCCCTGAGACATTGCTGTGACAAATCTATTAAAAAATCTACAGGCAAAAGTGAACAAACAAACAAACATATGTACACAATATGTTAAATGTACAGTTTTTAAATTCAGACAGATAGAGTTAGTCCCCTTTGCATACGTCATTAAGAAATGTTAAAATTTTCACATGACTTAGTTTTACCTGTACTGTGTGATATAGAGTAACAGTTTATAGATTTCTGTTTGTTGACAACACAAATTTTTATGACACCGTTGTTTTTTATTGGATTTTGGCATTTTTGAATGATTACAGTTTAATTAGCATCCGAGTTACACTGGTAGGGAGTGATATGTACAAATTAGAAAGCGGTTCAAGTGTCACCGCGCGACTGAAAACACAACATGACAAGGAGTGAAAAATTGGACTCTATAAACCATAAAAAACGGGAATTTGTACTCTTTTTTAGAAGTAAATTATCATTGGTAATTTATGAAGCAAGTTAATTGTCTAGTAAAACATTGAAAGTCAGTAAAACATTTGAATTGTTGATGAGTAAAAATTGAATCATCGTGTCCTTTTCATTGCATATATTTGTTTTCATCTGTAGGAAAATGTGCATTTATTGACAATATATAATTGATGCACTGAAATTGGTGGGATTCAAAGTTTCATGATGCGATCTAATGTAAACATTTGCAATTTAATATATAATATGCCTGATACACCAACAAGAAGCAGCAAGAGTTAATGCAAAAGGAAAATATAAATCCACTTCAGCCTCATGTAGAATAAGCAGATACATATATATGTAATATATGTACATTAAATGTAAAATCGCATGTTCATGTATAAAATGATATGACATTATAAGGGAGATTGAGTGGTGGAAATCTACATGTTGACCATTAAAAATTCACATGATGGCTTTTTGATTCAGTGGATAAACTATGAATAAGAATTAAATTATCCAAAAAATCGGCTGATTCAGAAGTTGATTTTTTCAATGTTTATAAAGCTATATAGACAGCCTATTTTTCTCACCCTCTTTCTAGGAAGTGTGCCCCGGGGCCCGAAATGCACCTCGTCCCAGTCATTTATTACTGCTTTATTGCAGATCTACTTAATTTATTTATTTATTTTCATCACAAACTGAAGGTTTTATGGCCCCTTTTAGCTGTAAAAAGCCTCATTAAATTTCATACATTTTAACCAAAAACCTTTGTCAGGTGAATCACAATTCTGCCGAGTGTTTGACACTGAAGAAGTCTTTTCACCACTAGTATTTATAAATCATACCAAAAAATGAAGTCTTAAAACTTCTCTAAATCTCACACACACAAAAAGTTTTGACATTAAATGTGGATTATGTAGACTGTAAATGATGAGGTGGGTTTAATGGCGGTAGACTGCCGATTGTTTCCACGGCGACAGTCTGTTCTCCACGCGCTTATTACAGGACTCGGGAGCCGTATATAGAAAATTCTGGCTGCTATTTCGGTCAAAATCCGAGTCAATATCACAAAATGAGACTTGTGTGTGGTGTGATGATAAGTAGGTTATTGTGACTGTAACGAGCTTGTTGATTGGTGGACAGTGATTTATCATTTAACGCGATCATTAAAGGCATTGTAACAAATCTATAAACAAAGGACAAAGTTTTCAATTATTTTCATGTTCCAAAAATATATTATGTGTTTTATTTTGGGGATGCAGGTTAACCCTCCCCCTTTTTTTCCGTTTTTTTTTTTTTAAAGAATTCAACAAATCATATTCACATCTAAAAGGTTTTGTCTAGAAAACTCAAGCATTCCAATCTAAGCTAAATAGAAATGAATGGATATTTTATACAAATTTCACAGATATCAAATACAGCATTCATGAAATTATACAGACATTTGGGAAGGGGGGGGGGGTTATGGTTTAAAATTAATGCATAAGAGACATTATGTAATGAACAAAACTTGACTTTGGTGAAAAATTTCTGTATCAAAAATGCATTTACGCTCAGTTATCATGCGTTATTAATTGCCATTGTGATTTGTTTCAGATTGTTCTTAAGATTGTGAAGATTTTTGTCTGAACTCAAACAGTGTTGTCTGTAAAACAATATCACCGCTCATTAACATTGACCAAAATGACATCTTTAAATGGAAGATGCAGCATGCGTGCTAGAAATATTCACATTTTTGTAGACGTAATCTCGTAAAATTAGCTTAAAAAGCTCGAAAGAACAGAAACCAACTGAAGGAATGTGTAGACAGCTTTAAACATTTGCAGACGACAGGTCTTGTTGAATTCTTTCTGTGGACAAGTTACAAGTTGGAGAATTTTCAAACCATATCAAGACAAACTAGGCAGTGTCACAGAGACAGATACAGTTGATAATAATATATTGACCTTAAATACTAAATATTTAACTTTTTATATATGGTAAACTCAGGTGACCTTCTGCAATTGGTCTTCATCCGTCGTCTGTCGTGCATTAACAATTGAACATTTTGGACTTCTTCTTGATAACTACCAGCATCTTTGGGACAAGGGGCACTTAAACTGTAAATTTCAGGACTCTTGCACCCCTTGGACTTTAGGGGAGGGGGTGGGTGGGTTCCAAAATTGACCATATTTGAAAACTCGTATTTTCTACAACCGCAAAAGTGTATTACAAACTAAATGCATAGTGATGTAGAGCAGGCTAGGCCCTCTACCAAAATTGTAATTTGTTTCTGACCCCAGGGTCGGGCCATTTCTGACCCCAGGGTGGGGCCAAACTTTGGTCTGTTACTTAAGTATTTACATGTTAAAAACATTTTAAAAGCATCTTTAGTGCTATTGATATAATAATAATTATACCCCTGCATCAAAGGTGGGGTAAACTGGAATCGGGTTGTCCATACACCCATCTTGTCCATCCGTCTGTCTGTAGATGCAATGGTTTCAGCAGGATTCTAGGGGGTCATCTTTGTACTTAGAGTCACTATATCGTACATATGGACTACCCATGGGGTGAAATTGTTCCCTTTTGATTTGGGTCAAAGTTCAAGCACACTGAACATCAAAGTAGCAAATATGGTTTCCAGGCTCTAGAGCATTATCTTTTCCACCTAGAAGTCACCATATAAAACTGGACTACCATGGAATGGAGATGGTCCCTAGCAAATTTGGGGTCAAAAGATCAAAGGTTAAGAGCAATGGGACATAATTACGCAATATGGTTTCTGGCTCTAGAGCATTATCTTTTCTATGTAAAGTCACCATATCATACTTATGGACTACCCAAGGGACGAACATGCAGGGCCGTAACCAGCAATTTCAATGGGGGTGCACAAGACTAAGGCAAGCGGTCTTGAGCCCATTTAGCGCCCTGCTAGTTTAGGGTATAGCCCCTGGTAGGGGTCCAGGGGGCGAAGGCCCCCGGAAGCTGAAAAGATTTAGCATTTTCATTGAGTCTGGAGGCTTGCAGCAGGTCCAAGGACAGGCCTTGGTAAGGGCGGAAACTAAGTAGGTTTTGGTATTTCATTTTGGATGGGGGTGCACATGCACCCAGTGCCACCCCCTCTGTTACGGGCTTGACGAAGATTTTCCTAATTGAAATTTGGGGATGAAAGGTCAAGTGCACTGGACATTAAAACAGCAATATGGTTTCCATCTAAAATTCCTAATTTGAAAAGATGATAACATGTGATATTATGTAGTCTTAAACATTGAGTTTTTGTTTCTTTAGTAACCCATATGTTTTGACTATATGATATGACTATGATGATAAGAATTGGTTTACTAAATCTATCACGACAAATTAATCAATGAAATAGATGAAAATGAAGGTAACCTTGTCATGACAGGAAATTTCTGCTTGGAGACTGTACTAGACAAAAACAGAACTGAAATGGAAGCAGAATTATTCCTTTGATGTGAGTAGTTAAGCAGGTTGTGATGGTCTGGTGCTTTAGTTTGAATGCAGAATTTTAATGATGATTGGATATGAACAGTAAATAACTGGAGCCTTTGATCTGTTTGTTTTTACAGGCATATATGTCTCAAGAGATGGTAGAGTCGGATATATCATTAATGAACTTAAGCCAATCCCAGAGCATAATACACAAGGTGTGTCAGCCTCCTTAAAATCTGTAGTGTTCATTGGGTTATATCAGTGTTTACATTTTAAAATATCTGCAATGTTCATGGTCACATAGGTGTTTTGAATCTCTAGTAACCCTCCCAGAGTTTAGCAAAATTGTGAATTAATAACGAACTAATTATACTGTTGACAATCACATACAATCATCGCGCCTGCCTTTCTTTATTCCTCTGCAAACTCTCCATCTCTGCAGCAAATGATGTTGTTATTGTGAGATATGTAAGCAAGAATAGCATACCGACACTGGCACTGCTGTCAAACCATTAAAGGCAATCAACCAGCCTCGCTCTGAATCGTATAATGATATGGGGGGGGGGGGTATCAGATACTGTAGATTGGGAAATTAACAAATGGTTTTAATTTCAATATATTCATGATTTATTCTTTCCCCGCGAAATTTAACCTGTAGTGAATGATACATTTAAAATACTTCAATGTTGTTTCTTAATCAGAATCATTTTAAAATGCTTTAACGTGAAGTAAAAACATCGCGATTATGTCCTTGTTTAAAAACATGTAAAAATTTTAGCACCATGGACTTATTAAAGCAACTTTTAAGATTCTTATAAGTGAGTTCTGTTTTGGTTCCAGTTATAGTCAGATTAGACAGGTTTCAGATTAGACAGGTTTCAGATTAGACAAGTTTCTCTGTTACAGTGCTCTGTACTGTACATTCCAGTGTCCCGAGTTTCTCTATTAATTATTGTGAGTTTTGGGGTATTTCACTGGGCGATACGAGTTTCGTTATTCTATATTGTACAGTGTATATTTGACTGGGCAATATGGTTTCTGTTATTTAATATACAGCTCGTATTGACTGGAAGATGCATGTTTGGGTTCTGAACTAAATTGTGTACATTTCTTGTGTTTCATGTTTTACTCACAACTATGGGCATGTATTGAAGTAAAGGTATGTGAAATCCTAATATTTAAGCATTCATTGTAAATCAAATTAAAGGATACTTAATATCATTCTTTTCTTGGTGTTTTATTTTGAATTAGGTAATTGTTCAGAGCAAGAACTGTGCAGTTAAATATAGGCGGAGAGTTTTGCACCTCGAAAGTCAATTCAAACTTGTTGAATTGTGGATTATTGTTCTTCTACTTGCACATGTGAATCTAAAGTGGGAAGCATTATTGATGTAAAAAATATTACATGGTCTCTTAAAATTCGATCCCATCCAGACACTATTACCACATCTTCCTAAAGTTTCCTGAATCCATCAAACAAATGCCAATCCAGGTGACACGTGCTGAGATACATGACGGACGGATGGGTCCAAACTGTATACCCCACAAACTTCGTGCTAAAGATCATGGACGGATGAGTTCAAAACTGTATACCCCAGAAACGTCGTTGCATGGATTATAATACATACAAAACGCTGGTTCGGTTGGGTATGTAAAAACACTAGTTGGGCTTGGTTAAACTAAAACTAAATGTTATATAACGCTGGTTGGGTCTTGTTTGAGCTGGCGCGTGAAACACTGGTTGGGTGCAGTTGCGCGTGAGCCGCATGCAGTTCATGAACGTAAACTTTCTCGGAACAATACGCTGTTAAAATATTTCCCACCATTTCGCTTGATTTTTAATAATAATTAATTTTTATTTACTTAAATATTTAAGCTAAACTTTGTTTCTCACCATCGAAATGATTCAACGGTTTTTCTTCTCGTTCAATAACAATTGGCAGAGCATTCTTTAGACAAGGTGAAGAGGCCCTTAGCGGAAACAGATTAAACTTTTTCCATATTCAACAGAATTCTTTAAATAAATAGGCAATTTTAATTTGATTTTGAATTTTCGTTAGGGATATACAAACTATGAATTTAAAACAGACTACAGCATTAATATGTATTTTTTAAAATGAAAATAAAACAACGATTAACTTTAAAAGTTTGGGCTATTTGGTATCATTATAGTCAAAGCACCGCTGGACAGTAATGCGCATGGTCAACCCTACACCGAATTAGGAATGTGCTGTGTGTAACAAACGGAAACCTGAGCTTTTATTTTCAACACTGAACAACATAAATACATTAGTTACCCAGTGTGAAAACGACAGGACCCATTGTTACTTAGTAGACGTAACATATTTCAACACTTTTAAAGAAGTACACGTTGAAGCAACTGTGGTCTTAAAGTAAAACTTTAAATATAAAAGTTTGATATCAAAAAGGACTATGTGTGCATTTTGCATTGTCGGAAATGAAAGCCAATTTGAAATGGTTGGGGGGGGGGGGGTGTGATTGAATTGCCCCGCCCTTCCATTGTTTTACTTCTACATCACCGGATCCCCGCGGAGATCTTAATGGGGATTCCTTAGACAAGATACATTTGTGCACTACATTTTTCAAAGCGATCTGACCATTGTTTTTGCATGAAGTTGCTAACAGCCATAAAATAAAGTAACGTAGAAACTCCCTTGGCGCGGTAACTGGAGGCAGTGATATTACTAAAGTATCGTCAGTACTCGTGGAGTAGCAAGACGAAAGGATGCAGCCATTGGTATGCTGACGATGTGGTATAGGCTGGATTGAAAAAAAACTTCGTGAGGAACAATTGCAGTCAGTATTATATATGTTTGTTTTGAATGATTATATTGTTTTATATGGAGACGTCACATTGCCGGTGAGGGGCTGCTAAATTTAGGCCTCTGCTCGGCATTCATGGCAGCAGGGAAGGATCTTTTATCGTGCCACACCTGCTGTGACATGGGCTCGTTTTTCCGCTCTCATCGAAGGAGACTGCGCCATTCGTCGGCCCTCTTCTGCATAGCAATGAGTTACGACAGGGACCCTATTTAACCCGGATCCCCAAAGGGGTGTTTATATGTTTGTCATAGTCGAGAAAAGTTAGGAATTAAATTGTGCTTGATTTTCACCATTTTGGTGTACAGTAGTGCGTCTGATTTTGCCAGATCTTTTTTACATTGAATTGATATCTTCGAAAATTGATTTAGATATCCTCTAAAATATGTTGGAACATCTCTAGAATTAAAATCGGAAATCTCTAGATCTAAAAATTGATTTGGGTCTCCTCTACTTGAATGAGTCTATCTGTACTATCACCTAACGTTTTGGTTTGCTTAGTGAGGCCAGACCTTTCCTCTCTCTGTGATCGTGCAGTATTTACTTGCGCATGACGGAACTTGGGTAGGGTACTTTCCTCAGGTCATCACTCGGGGGGCTCAATGTTTGAATAGTTACTGTAAACACTTCTTTCAATCTGTGTTTTTCGATTTAGCTTGAAGAAGCCTTTAATAGATTCCAATAGCTATGCCCAAATCTTGTCACCCAATGATTTGTCATGAATTTGACCCCACTTACGCAATTTTTGATTGCATATATCCGTTTTAAATTTTTATTTTAGTTACATGTATTACCTATCGCAGATTCTCATTGTAAAACACCTTTTAAGAACTTGAGACTGATTTTTTCTATCACGTACCTGAAAGAACAATTAAGTCTATATGAACATTATTTTTGTTGCTGTAATATAAAATTAACTGATAAGAAATAAATCTTATATTTTTTGGGGTGATATGCAAGGTTATCACCGAGATCCTTTCAATTCTCGCATTGATGCCGTTTTTACTGTCCAAAATTTCGGGTAATACCTGCATCACCCGAAAAATGTAAGATGTCATCTCTTATATCACGAATTTTTGACGGTAAAACTGATCAGTGCGCGAAGCGCATTGATGAAAAGTTTTTGCCAGACTAAAATCTCGGTGATAACCTGCATATCATCCCGAAAAAGATATAATCCATTTAATTTTATTTTTTACAACAACAAAATAATTTCTATTAGACTTCAATGTTGTTCAGGTACGTGATCGAAAACAGCCACCTCAATTCTTAAAAGGGTGTTTCTGAATCAATGATAATCAGCGCGGCAATCGCTAAAGGTAAGATTAAATGAATAAACTTTTCTTAATGCGCTGCTCATTGATGCAGTTTACCCGTCCAAAATTCGGTGATATCTGCATCACCAAAAAAAGATTCATTTCTTTATACATGTAATTTTTTTTACATATATTGCTCAGTGTCCAAGAGCTGTATTACCTTCTTGCAATCAAAAGCGACAATCAATGCTTAGTACGTATTTCGTAGCTGGGGGGGGGGGGGGGGGGGGGGGGGGGAGTGCGCTATAACCTAATTTTTGCGTTATCATCGCTTAATTTGCAATCGGAAATCTCGGCTTAACTCCGCTACGACTCCGTGCGAGGTACGAGCCACGCTGGGAGTTCCGAGTGCTTAAATTTGTGAATACTTTCGCGTTATTGGAAAAAAAAAAGAGCTCAAATGGACTTTCGTATCATACCTGCTTTTTGTGTAATTTTACTGCGTAAAAGGTTTTTTTTTTATACAACGCCTACTTTGTTTCGCTAATTGAACAGCGTTGTAAATTTATATATTAGAAGGAAAATAATACAGATATTATTACTGGAATTTAAACAAATCCTTGTTAATTATTTCTGCTATCGATGTAATTTTCGATAAGAATGACCGACATTTTTCATCCACTGAAAGAGAATGTGGCCATATAAAAATCGGACATATTTCTTGAACTTTCCTTCGTCGTTTCGTTACAAATTATAAATATATTCAATCTCAGTGATAGCGTCTATTCTGAACCACGTGTTAGGATCAAAAAGGGAAATCGGATCGAGGAAAAGAATTGTCAGCCAGGTGCAAGCATGAAAGATGGTTTGTTTAAAGAAAAAGGTGAAAAAATTCCTTTCTGTTTGGCTAGGGCTGGTTTTAAAGAGGAGGGGGACACTACGACAGGCACCCCCCTAACAATGAGCTGTCGACACGATCAACGGCAGTAATTATAAAAAAAGATATATACACATATGTGGTTTATATACAACATATTCAAAAGAAACTATAAACTTTTTATTAATTTCCTGGGAGGGACAATTCGTTACTTTTCTTTGCTTGTGGGGTTTGTTTTTTACTGAATGGAAAGTTAGTCTATTGGGTTTCGGTGAAAGGTCTTTTGCTGGTCAAAACGTGTTCTGTTTCCGGCCAAATTTCTAAATGGAATAAACAAATACGAAAAATATTTAAACCTAGATGGACAATACGTCTTGGCCAGAAAATTCGATCAAAGCGAGTTTATTGAAATCAAATTTTAAAATTGTTTCATTCTTGTCCACATGTAAACTTTGTCATAATTGATCTGCGCTGTTCAGGACATGTCCATAGGAAAACAAACACGTCCACTGTTTGACAAACGTCACGCACTGGCTATTCTCTTTATTTCTGGCCATTCGAGGAAATCTCCCCTTGTTCTCGTGTTTATCTGTGTTTTTTGTTGCAGATTGTGTTTACTTTAGTTACCCCATACAATTTAAAGAATAGAAAAGACCAGAAGTTGAATAACCATGATGCGACGCAGGCTCGGAAAGACAGAGCCCTCAGCAAATCTTATTGTGTTACGGTTCTCGTGGCCTTGTTTATTACAAGTTCTGGCAGAATATTGCACACTTTTTTGGCAGACATTTTGATTTTGAATTTTCTAAGCTATTTACAAAGCCAAAGATAAGTATATTTACATTTTTCAAAGTTTGAATCCTCGATATTTAATTTACCCCATTGTAAGTTTAAGGAGTGTTGTAGGGCTGAGCTTTTGAGAACAAACTGCGCAGGACGCTATCACTAAGTATTTTACTGGTTCAATACTGACTCATCGGTGCACCACTATTACCCATTTACAAACTGAACCCTGTCCAGTTGAAAAAAATTGCGGTCAATTCAGATTTTGAAAGGGTTTGGTTAGAAGACTAATATTTTGTGGCGGAAGGATTGATTAAATCAAAAAGCTGACTTTACAGTTTCTATTTCATCCAATAACCTTTCTATTTTTATACCCTATTTTCGTATCTTAAGCAGTTTAAAATTAATGAATACAAGTAGATGAGACTTGGTACTAGTTCAAATATGTTTATCTATTTAATTTTTGTTGAGGTATTTTTTCAAAACAGAATACATATTCTTAAAAAGTCCAATTCACCTTTTTACTTGAAATTCTGTGCAAAATCAGTATGCTTGCCCAATATTTTAAAAATTTGACCGGATGCTCTACTTTTTAAAGTTCCATTTTTAAATTTTGAGACAATGAGACAAAATTTTTGTATTACGTGATTTTAAGAAATTGACATCACTCTAAAATTTAAATTTTTTGCTCTGAAAATTCGATAATCATGAGTTTTTCCGTGTATCAGTGAGAAAAGTCATTATTTATTTCCATTACAAGTATTAAATCTTTTTTTTTATATGTGTTTGTAAGAAGACATTAATTATGTAATCTATTTTCATGTACATGATTGATTTGTATGCCGTATGTTTTGATTACACCACAGACGAATGGAGTGTAAACTGGACAAATCTTGAGTAAATTTTAGTGCAAAGGGTCTGTTTAAAATACTGTAGCTCGAAAAAAGTTGCAAAACCCAAATTTTTCTTTTAATTTCCTGATCCTGCTTTTATGTAGAAATCAAAAATACAACTTCCCCAAAAATTAAACATCACTTCAAACCTCACCCTAGAACCTCTTTTAATGATGGTTCATTTCTTCTGAATGTGCGGGATGAATCTTGATAAATATAGTTTCTTTCTTCAACGGCAAGGAACAAACTTCCATCAGAGGTCGTTCGCACGCAAACTAAGACAACAAGAGCATTATGGGTAGTATACGGCTAGGAATTCCGATAGAAATGAAAATAGATATTAGATTTATAAATACATATATGATACGAACTGTTAGTCCTCACGCTGGTATAATGAGGGCTAACACGCTACGTGACCGTAGGAAGGCGTGATGCGTCTCCGCAAGTCATCCTTATGAATTATATACACTATTCGAAGCAAAAGTAAATCTCTGGTGGATTATGTTTGACTTGTCTTACTCACTGTTCAAATATGTTTTACATATTTAAAAGCAATTGTTTTTCTTTTTACTTAAAGCTAAAATTTCCTTTCGAAGTTATTTTGAATTCGAGTTGGTTATGAATATAAATAAAGAGACCGCAAACACATATTTAAAGTCTTACGCCGGCACCTTTTAACGAAGAGTATGCAATGAAAAAGACAAAAGAAAATGATAAATCAGATGAAAAAACAAATAATATGAATCAACTATATTTCATGTTTTAATCCACAAGTCTAATGGAATCGCCGCTGTTATCAAATAAGTTCTAAATTCTTTACTATTTTTAGCCAAATCATACTCTAAAGAGCTTTCTGAAAAGGTAAACCTATTACATGGTTACGACTTAATTCCAGTTCATTCACGACTATTAGATATCAATTAATCTGGTACTACCTGGCGGTTCAGCTTCCAGTGGATCGTAGTAGATATACTTTTATACAGCTCAAACAAATTGTACTAGGTTTTTGATTCCGATCCTTCGTTCTCATAGAGGGCCTAAGACAAAAATCCCACCAAGATCAAAAATTGATCCATGTTCAAGGAGCCCTGAACTATCTCTAATGTCCTAATCCTCTCCTTTCTTCGTGATTGTACTGTTATAAAGATTGTAAAATAGTTTTGTAATTTTTACTGAAAAGAACACCTTTCATATTTTTCAGAAATGGACTTTTTCTTTTGAAAATATATTTTATAATTTTTATGAAAACAATTTCATTATTCTTCACAGAAATGGATCTTACTTTTGAATATGATATTTAATGATTTTTTACTGAAACAGATTCTATATATTCTTCAGAAATGGACTACTGTATTTTATGATTTTTACTGAAACAATTCTTCAATATTTCTTCAGAAATGGACTTACCTTTGAATATATATATATTTTGAAGGTACTGATGGATGATGCATTAAAAGCTTAATTCAGTTAATAAAAATCACATCAACAGAATTAAACTCTTAAAGTTTATATTTCAAAATTAAAAAAACAAACAAGCTGGTCGTAGACAGAGGATCGCCGGCCACAACGGGTAACCCGAACACCACCACCCCAAAAACAAACAAACACCCCCCCCAAACAACCCCGCCCAAAGCCCTCATTTTGTAAGAGGATAAATTTTCAGCAGCGGATCAAGAAATTTCTGAGTGGAGAAAGGTGTATGTAAACGGCTGATGTCTATATGGAGACGCGGATCACCCTGACCGATTGACGAGAATTACCGTAAGCTCTGGCAACTCTTTCGTGATATTGTCCATCTGTTTGTCACGATACTCCTCGCTCCCTTGCACTGTCTCTTACGAAATGGATATTGACCTGTTCAGATTGCCTTTTAGGATGATATTGCCCGATGCATTTGTAACAAGAATTGCCAATTGCATAGGATGATAATGACCAATCCAATTGTTCACGAGAATTGGTCTAGTTGGCTCTGCATGCTTTTATAAAATGGATAATTGCCCGATCCGAATTGTGCACGATCTCGAATTATCCAATTGCTCTGCCTCTTAGGGGTTATATTGGCCCGATCCCGATTGTCACGCCAATTGTCCATTGTCTGCTCTTCTAGATGATATTGCCGATCCGATTATCAACGAGAATTGTCCCTTGTCCTGTCTCTGGGGAAGATATTGACCGATCCGATTTATCAACGAGAACTGTCCCATTGATTTGCCTCTTACGGGTGATATTGCCCCGCTCCGATTTGTCACGAGAAGTGTCCATTGCCCTGCCTTTTGCGTTGATCCTTGATCCGCTTGAAGGATACTTCGATGGTGGGAAAATAAATTTAAGGGAGTATAGCCAAAAATATTGAATTCATTCTTTGACGTAACTGTAAGAATGTTTGTGTTTCTTTTTGGGATCTTTATAAACATATATAGTGCACAGCTACAAATATGGCTATTATCTTTAAATCAAATTTTAAAACCGATTCTGTAGTTCAATTTCCGGCGCGAGCATCTGTTGCTAGGCCACACGTGAAATCTAGTTTGTCTTCATCGAGTAAGCGCGGAGAATGATATCTCGCTGTTCGACAGACCAGGAGAACCTAACACTCACTATGAAGTTTTTCCACAACATCAGAACAGAGATATATAATCGAGAACTGTTTTGAAAAATTAAAGCCCCCTCTCCATACATGTTAAAAAACAGATCTCTTCAGCCGAGTGGTATTTTCACAAATAAACACTACTTCTCCTTATGTCGATTGTCACTTAGATAACCAGCAGGAGGGATGCTAGCAAAATGTTTTTGATTATCTAATAAGACCAACATCTTGAGTTTATATTAAAGGAGGGCGCTTGTTTGATTTGTGAGTTGTCTTATCACAGTTACATAAGAACATTAACGGTCACACGTCACCATCTGCTCAAAATGCTCGCGAGATCTTATCCATCAATTCAACGTAAACGACTTGTAGATATTTAGAAAATTTATAGAATGTGCTCTTTTTTCTTTTACATCTTTCTAGATTCATAGACAGTGGTCAGTTGAAATCTCTCCGAATGTCTCGCGCACGTCGACATCTACATAGATAGTCTACATAGATAGATGTCGAGTGGCGCGAGACATTTCGGGGACTCCGACATCTACATTGTATCTAGATAGTGTCCCCAGTCTACATAGATAGATAGATGTCGAGTGCGCAAGACTTCGGAAGCTCCGATTGTGGTAGGGTGATGGTTAGTGAACCGTGAAGCCATCATTATAATGTCCGGGCATGTTCTTGTTTCTTTTTTGTTAAACGTATAGGTACATCGTCGGAACCCAACGGGTTTTCTCTCCGTTATACTGCATCGTCGGAACCCACGGGTTCACGGGTTTCCTCTCCGTTATAACTGCATCGTCGGAACCCACGGGTTTCTCTCCGGTTATACTGCATTAGAATACATCGTCGGAACCCAACGGGTTTTTTCTCTCCGTTTATATCTGGCATTCATATGCAGTATGACGGAGAGAAAACCGTGGGTTCCGACGATGACCGTTAGTATTGAGACAAACACAATATAATACTCTACATTTATATAAAAGAAATTATATTTGTGGGATGAATGTAAGTGTTTTAGACGGCAACAAATAATCGAATTATTACTGATATATTTTCTCAAATTTTATGTTAAAAAAGAAACAACAGCACAATTAGATCAGATTTTTAAATTAATCACCATTTTAAAAAAATGAAATATCGAAAATGAAGCCATGAAATGATTGAACTAAATTCCAAAATTCGTTCACCGTATTAACGATTTTCAAATCTGTACATTCAGGCATGTAGATTATACGTTCACGTTTAATAGCTTTGATTTTGTCCAATCAGCACATTTGTAGTAATACAAATATTGTAATTCATATAATCCTATTACCAGGAATACGTTAATACACAATGTAATATTTGCACCAGTATGCGTCATGGGTAACAATGCACGACACTCACGTAATTGGTATCGACGCCAAATTAATCTAATATTACAGTTTTGAATCATTTATAAATTTGGTGCCTGTAACATTACTACATGTAAGTAATTGTAAAACGACTTCAACTTGAATCATTAATTATTATTTCAGCTTATGGCTAGATTTTCTTTTAATAATTTACATGTAAGTCATATAATTAAACGACAGTGTGAAGAGAGAGAGAAAAAATCTGTTTAAAGCATATCTTGACATCTGTCAAACAGCTGATGTTGAATTAGACGAAAAAAGTTTTTTCTTGTCTACATTGAATGAATTGTGTGTTAATTGTACCTGAAAAAATCTGACTGGCCGTTCCGCCCTCCTTGTTACGCTGTTATTTCTTTGGGGTTTAATTGGACATACGTGCCCATTGTCTCGTGCATGTGCCGGTCCGTACGCCCCGTGGCCGAGAAATCAATTAAAACGTCGTGGGACTAATATAACAAAACATCTTCATTCTATATATACGACAGACCACAAATTTGAAAAAAAAGAATGTGGTAATTACATTTTTTACTGGATTTAACGGTACAATAAAAGAACTCAGTCAGTGGACTTCTATCATGCATTAAATTCTTTAATAATCAGAAAACACTCAAAATTTATGTTTATAAATTTATTTTCGATATGATCATATTTATGACATACTGGTAGATAATCCTAAGAGACACGTGTGCAGCGCTAAACATTTAGGGCAAGGGGTTCCGAATGCATCTCTGGATACAGAAATATACGCATGCAGCTAACCCGTAGGAAAATCAGGAAGCCATAGAAATTACCAAGATAATTTCAAGCCCTAGCTTGCAGATTCCTTTGAGTCTGTAAATGTCAATCTAGGCAGTTGTGAAGGATCTAGAATTTTCTCGGAATGCAACTTTTGATCCTCCCGTTTCATATTGAATCTGTGTACTTACTAAGATGTACAATTAAGAAATCCGCTCTCTTTTCCAGAACCGGTTAAAAAACTTTACCATACTCAAACTCGTATCTGTGGCGATGTAATTTATCTATGTGCAGTCATGTTTCTATTAAGTACGACTCGGAGCAAACTCCCAAGTAATTATAGTTAAATCTTGAGCAGTCACTCCATTTGAATTCGCAGACTGATTTTTCTCAAGTTTTATAACGATTTAGAGCAGCAGAGTCGAGTATGAACGTGCTCAAAATGTTTTTAGCAACCGCAGGGGAGAAGTATAACGAACCAGTGATCATCCTCCCAAGGTCTAATAGAATAAAAAACCAGAAGTTGGGCAAACATGGACCCCTGGTACACAGAGGTGTGACGCGGGTGCCTAGAAGGAGTAAGCATCCACTGTCGACCGCTCACGCCCGCCGTGGACTTTCCATTTTCTTGATCAAGTAAACGGAACAATCTATTGAAGGAAAAACGACTTAACCATTGCTATAAAGCAGATAGGCATTTCTTGACCGCAACTTCTACGGTGCGCTATAATGACTCTTGTTTGAATTACAAATTATACTAGTCATATGTTGACTGCATTTGTTTCATACCCTTTGTTAGAACCTGTCATTTTTGTACTACGAATTTGACGACGGGTTATTCACGTTTACTTTGTTTCGACACGGCTCACGGCGGGTGTGACCGGTCAGCAAGAGATGCTTACTCCTTCATGGCACCTGATCCTGCCTTCGCTTTTGTTCGGGGTCCGTATTGGCCTACACTCGATTTGTTATATACGTGTTTTGGGCTATGGTTACGTTTAACACATTGTTTACTTCGCTACTTTAAATCCCAATAGTAGATACAGTATTTGAGTTCAAACTGTATTTTGTACTCACTTCATAGTAGCGACATAATTGCTTTACCAATTTATGATTACGTTTTTGCCTCGAAGCTCGGGACTAAGCCAAAGACCGGATGCAAAATAACGGCTTAAACTTAAAAAGAAAGTCTTTGTGTTGCCATTGTTTAGATAGAAGAAAGGCTACACCCATATTCCTCTTTTGAATGAAAAAAAGGTTAGCTGGCACATAAATTGTATATCGATAAAAGTAATCATCAGTCCTTTACTAGGAACATTGTCTTA
>CAJDSM010023236.1:0-22039 GCA_903981925.1 Ostrea lurida
TCCTGTCATAAACAGAAAGTGGCCAGATCAGCAAGTGTGGAGTCAGCAGTCATTTCAATTTAGAAAACAAATCAATGCGTGGAGGATTTTTTTTAAATTTATTTTCATTATATATATTTATTTATTTATTCATCTTTTTANTAAAGTTGTTCGCACATATTCGTTTTTATTTTCGCCAATTAAATCTGTTCTATTAGTAAATCATATTGTGTTCCCTTTCTCTATGCGATACAGGAGGCCATAAACCGCAATACCGGGATTGTCTTTCATCGTCAGCCTCCGACTTTTCATTTATTGTAATTTGATTTAGAGCATTGTCACAACAACAGAGTCTGTAAATTCCTGTCATAAACAGAAAGTGGCCAGATCAGTAAGTGGTGGAGTCAGCAGTTATTTTAATTTAGAAAACAAATCAATGAGTGGAGGATTTTTTTTTTATTTTCATTATATATTTATTTATTTATTCATCTTTTTTATTTATTTATTTATTTATTTTCAATTGGCGGGGAGAATTATCACCTAAGGTAGACTTTTAGAATTATTTATTTGTTTTATGTCGAAATACAATAAAATTCAATAAATGGTGTCNTTACAATAAAATATGTTCAAACCAAACCATTTATTTTCAATTGGCGGGGGGAATTATCACCTAAGGTAGAATTTTAGAATTATTTATTTGTTTTACGTCGAAATACAATAAAATTCAATAAATGATGGGGTGGTTTTTTTTTCGAATCGAAATATTTTAGCGCTTTTATTTATAACAGTTTACCTTTCTTTCATATAGAAAAATATTTTCGAAATATTTTTCTTTTTCAAAAAATTGGTACATGCGGTATAATTTTTCCTTATTGAATTAAACATGACTCCCAAAAATGTAACGTTGATGTAACGGTAAAATAAATAATTTTCTTATCGCATATATCTAATGCAGGTGACTGCAAAATCCAAAACAAATTAATGACTACATAAGTAAAATTACACAACGGTTAATGGTATCAAATGTTAGTAAAATTTTTGCCAAATTCCATAAAACAAAATGATACGTAATGCCAACACAGGATTTTTGTAATTTAGTGAAAAAACATGGGTGTTCGGTTGCGTTTTTGCATGTATGAACCGTTTACACTCAAAACACACCGAGGTAAAAACTGATAACGATCAAGACATTTAAAAAGTAGTTAATTAAACGCGAGAATTGGAATTACTGTTTGTAAAAATATCGCTTAATACCTGCTTATGCGAGGGGTGGTCAATTTCTCGATTTGAAATTTCTAAATAAACAATTTTAGCACGGCCTGGGTGGGCGTATGGATAACGAGAACCGGTGTTGCTAAAACACTTACAGTTAAACCCCGCAATCTGATTGGTCGACACGCGCAGCAAAGTGTTAACGCACGCCTAACTGACATGGCAAAACGCACAGGAGAAAAAGCTACTCTACAAATATTTATGGCTTTTGGCATTTATTTTAGCATCGAAAGTCAACGTGCTTTATGAAAACAATTAGATAGAACAATATATGTTATCATCACGCTGGATAAACAGGGATTTAAAAATGTTTCTCTGGTGGCCAGTCGACCAGTGAGGATCAGCCGTTGGAAGCAAAAGGATGAACCACTAATTCTGATAATTCCGAACACGCAATTTAAGGAATAGTGAAGTTTGAGAAAAAGACCTAGACTGAATATTATTTGAAGCATGTCTTCTTCCAATGAACTTGTTCGCGCACAGCAGTTGGCCATGGTGGGGAATTCTTCTACTGGACTTTATCCTCAATACGGGAATCTGAGCCCAGGGATGCCTCCCTATCCTTACCCCCCGGGATTGTATTGTCCGTCTTTGGATTTTAACCGAGCTTACGCCCTGCGGATGATTGAGGAGATGCACAGGCGGGACCAGCCCCAGAAACCCCCGTACTCTTACATCGCTCTGATCGCCATGGCAATCAAAAATGCACCAGACAGAAAAATTACCCTTAACGGAATCTACCAGTTCATCATGGAAAGGTTTCCTTACTATCATGACAATAAGCAAGGGTGGCAGAACTCGATCCGTCACAACCTGAGTCTCAATGACTGTTTTGTAAAAGTAGCCCGGGAAAAAGGGAAACCCGGGAAAGGGAATTACTGGACATTAGATCCGAACTGTGAGGAGATGTTTGAAAACGGGAATTATCGCCGCCGGAAGCGAAGGGTGAAAGGAGCGGGCAAAGAGGACGGAGACCAACTGGATGGTGGATCCGAAACTGAGAACCATTCTGACACGGAGGACCACGCAGACGAAGAATTAGCGGGACTGGACGAAAATGATAGTGGGATTAATGTTGCTTGTTCCGACGAAGAAAATTCTAAGGATGGGATAGTTAATCGTCTGTGTGCTGAGAAGATCCAATCCAATGATTCCTCCGAAACTCCGGCTATCCGAAAACGACTTTTTACTATTGATAGTTTGATCGGAGATGATTCTCCTGTTCATTTCCATTCGGAACCGAGCGGAAAACGCAAACTGGAAAATTTAGAAAAGCTACCGAATGAAAAGAAGAAAAAATATGACATTTTTGACAAAATTCCTAGTCCTCCCCCTAAGATCATCGACTTGAAGGGACAAACTCCAACATCTTTCCAAATTTCTTTGGCCTCTGGTCTCTATGGCAACGGATTTCTTCGGAATCACCCTCATGGAATAGCGCCACCTATGGGAACCTACCCAGGCTATCCGCCGCTGGGTGGATACTCCTTGCCGATCAGTAACCCGCAGGAATTAATCCTGAGAGCGCAAGGACTGGGCCATTTCCTAAATTCCGGGGCCAGCGATCGGGACTGGACGAGCCGCACCTCGCCCGTGGGACTTCGATGATGGTGTAGACTTTGATTAATAAGTTTCACAGTTCTGTACTCGGACAACCGTGTTTATAATCAGTGTGTCATAAATTCCATAATTGTTTATAATAACGAATAAAGTTGTCAATTTTTTCATCACTTCTGCCGATGTATGACAAGGAGAGATGACCTTAATTGTGAAAAATTGCTGTTTTTAGATGAATGACATTTCTCGTGTCCCAAACCCATTAGTGAAAGCGACAGTGAAAAAGCACTTTGTTGAAATCATTTTTTTTAATTGTGCATTTCCTCTTTCTGGTGAAATAATATCTTGTGCTGTATGTGGTATCGTTGAAATGCGACCAAAGGTTTCACTGTTTTTATCGTTTGAAAAACGGATGTTGTTAATGATACTTAATTATTTGTACATTGTATTAAAATAAATAGTTCTAATTTAAATCTGTGTGATATTTTTGTTCATATTGATAAACGATGTGAAATTTAAAATTATATTTCATGATGGAAAATTCTAAATACATGCGGTAACTCAAATTTATGCACATGTGGTGGAGAAAAACAACCGCAGCACGATTTTAAATATATCGGGTTAGGTCTATGAGTTATTAAACATATCTATCGCCTAGTTCGTATTAAATCATTTAACGTCCTCTTAGATATGTAATCAATGTTGTTAGATTATTTCTAGAAGAAATACGACCTTTTCCTGGGAGTTCTGATAGACAAGCACCCAGTCTCGTGTTAGAACGCATCGGAGACCGATCTCCAGATCCAAGTAAATATTTATAATGACATTTAGGGAACCACCTATGTGATTAAACTGATTTATCTAATAATATATTGCTTTCCGAAGGAGAAAAAAAATACCAGCACCACTAAAAATTTGAAATTCTTGATATATATATGTAATGGAAGTATGTCCGCATAATAACATTTTTAACACTCTATGTTTTAAAATGTAATTCGTTATTCCTTTTCTTAAAACTTTCATCCAAAAATGAATAGATTGAAACAGCATGCGTGGTTATCACAAAGCATTGGTAAATACGAGACATTTTAAGATATAGATGAAATGATGGAAATGATTCCTAAATCAAGACATTTTATTGCAGTACACAAATTGACATATAAAATGTGTGTATCATTTGAAGTATGATAAAAGATGTCTAGCTATTTACGATGGTTGAAATTAATATCATACAAATGCGATTGTTTTTCAAGGGATGAATTTATTAGTGGTTTTTGTTAATTTCGTTTGCCCTCTTTTTCAAATTGACCAAAATAAAAGTTTAAAAAAAAAGAATAAAATTTCAGGCGATCAAAATCATTTCCAAAGCATTGTGAAATCATCAAATGGAAACAGCAAAACAAACGTACAAACTTATGGGAAATCAATGAAAGTTATTATATTTTTCAATCGTTTCTCATATATATGCGTATTTAAAAACAAATGTATGCTGCCGTTGTCCAGTCTAATTTTAAGACATTTCACATATTTTGATATATGGTTAATCATCTACAGTTGTATGTCAACTTCCCTATGGCGTCTCCATATGGGTGAAATATTCTCGAGAGGGACGTGAAACAATATAAAACCAACCAACCAAAGCCCTGTATGAGTGATGCATGCATTCTATAATTTCTTCGAGCTAAAGTGCTTTGAAAACGCATCTTCTGCTAGTTCGGCAAAACCGCGGGGAAATCCATTGTTGATGACGCTATAGCCGATGCTAAGTATACTCGATTAGTTTTTGGGCACGGTCCTCTAGAACAGTACAGCGTTTTCTTTGGAAATTTAGTCAAAAAAAACAAAAAAACACATGAAAAAATAGGATAACGTTCAATAATACTGGTACACAATGAATCTTTTTTTTTCCAAACATGTAAGTGAATAGCGTCATGTAATTTATGGTAAAAAAGAAAAGAAAAAAAAAAAAAGAACGAAAACAAAAAGGTGAGGGAAAGAAACCATCTTACAAGTTTTATGACTTCATTTCCTTAAAGAAAACTTGTCACTCACAAATTAAACTTTACAACCGAGTAAAGCCTGTAGTAATATTCAAGTATATATCGTACAAATTATATTTCGCTGCTGTTAGCCACGTAGCACTATTCAAATACATCATTTCGCTACTATGAGCCATACATGTTCATTTCTATATACATTGCCATTGGTAGTTTTTTTTTTTATTATATACAATTAGCTGAATTATAGAATATGCAGCAAAACATGAAGAACCATAGATTCAAGCCCAATCTGGTTGTTTCCGTTTCAAACCGGTTAGGAAGACCGTGAACCGAATTAACTGTTCCATACCTAACCGCCCACTGTTCGTTTCTAAGCACATAGACCACGTGATTATGTACAGCTGATAGTTGCATTATTACCTATTTTTGGAGAGGCATCCTGTTTCCAGTCTCTTTCCGGATGGTATGAAATATTTGATACATAATTTTCAGTTATCAAACAACAAAGTTTGCAATCTACGTACTCACACACGTGGCTATCTTTTGCACGTGAGTGTATGGGGATTGTCTCACGTGTTGTATTCCATACACTCTGGACTCAGCCTGGATTTCTCGAAAAAAGAACCTAAGTTGAAACTTGAGTCCGAGATTTTACTCAAATTTTGTCTTCTCAAATAAAAGCAAATTTTTTTGAGAAATCCAAGCCAGTAATGAATTTATTTCCTAATTAAGTAACCAAATGATATTATAGAGGGCGATGTCGTGATGAGCGAAGCTCTCAATTATATAGGCAACACGTGTATACATGTTTAAAAGGGAAATATAGAAAACTAATGAAACATCAAACCATACGTAACCTATGGAACTTAAATATTTTGGTCATAATGGCGGAGATTCGAACATGTATTTCACCATTTTGAATCTCGCCCAACAAAGTTCACGGTGTCCTGGGATATTACGTAAATCCATAGAAATACCCCCCCCCCCCAAAAAAAAAAACCCCACATGTAATCCACATTTTTTTTTCAATCTTATAATCATTCCTAGGTTGCTCTCGTGGTGTTGAACACACGTCTGGTCTCCTATATTTGTAAATTTTCAAAACAATGACGACGAATATGACGTCACAATGCACTGTTTACATTAATTTGCGTAATATTTCCCAAGTTCAATGAACAGGTGGATCAAATGGCTAAACTCTCATGATAGATGTTCAGATGCTATCGTCCGTAAATTCATACTAAAACATGCAATACTTTCTGCTTCGCCCTCAAGCACGGACACGCCATAAGATATATTATATAATTATTTACTGATTAAACCAAGGGAATCCAAGTTGGATGTTTTACGTGATTTATTATGCGGGAACAAATATTGTGGCACCACGATGCATTCTCATACACCTGTTTTGTAATCTGCATTTTGATTGGCTAATACCTGTTTTGTAATCTGCATTTTGATTGGCTAATGTACTACAATCAGAACCCCATAAGTGAAGTATTGTTAACTATGACGTTAGACTTACAACATACTGCACTGTGTTACGTACGTCATAGCTAGCAATGTACATCTTAAACGAAGCCCTGAATGCATTTTAACTATAAAAATACAGCCTTACGTTACAAAATGAAGCACGGGCTTCGGGGCTAAGCCAAATGCAGCTAAGATATTATTCTACCGCTATCAATCGGTCGCGGTGGCTCAGTGGTAGAGCTCTCGTCTCGTGATCGGGAGGTCGTGAGTTCGAAACCTAAGACGTTGAGTAGGAAATGATTGCTCCTTCGCCAAGAGGTTGGGTTTTTCGGACAATATACCTTAAAAACGGAGGTTCCGTGTCGCAGCAGGTGTGGCACACAAAAGAATCGAACCCTCACTGCTAAAAGCCATAAGTGCCAATCATAGGCCTAAATTTGCAGGCCTTCACCGGCAATGATGATGTCTCAATTCTCCACGGGGCGAAAAAATTGATTTTAAAACCAACACATAATAACACCTTGCGAACAATTGCATCGTTTCAATACAATCTGTAACGCCGTTTTCTCGAAATATAGCGGCGAGATTGTGTAATCGGTCAATTTTTTTAAAGAGGGGGATGGGGGTCCCTCTCGTGTTGTCTGGGATAACTGTTACTGAATAGACAACAGCCACCTACGTACTGTCAAAATACAGACAACATCCACCCTCGTACTGTCAAAATACAGACAACAGCACCCTTCGTACTGTCAAAATACAGACAACAGCCACCCTCGTACTGTCAAAATACAGACAACATCCACCCTCGTACTGTCAAAATACAGACAACAGCACCCTCGTACTGTCAAAATACAGACAACAGCCACCCTCGTTACTGTCAAATACAGACAAAACATCCACGCACTCGTACTGTCAAAATACAGACAACAGCTCGGATCCTCTCGTGCTGTCCGTGTGACTTATGCTTTAGAGACAACAATACCTCTCGTGTTGTATAAGTGACTTTTACTGTATAAACAACAGTATTTCTCGTGTTGCCTTAGCAATTTCCACTGTATAGACAACATCCCTCTTGTTTTGGGGTTGTTGTGGGGTTTTTTTTTGGGGGGGGGGGTATTTTGGCCTTGTACTGTATATGAGTGACAGTATTCTTGTTGTTTTAGTGGCGTGTACAACACCCCTCTTGTTGTGTTAGTGCGTGGCGTGACAACACCCTCTTGTTGTGTTAGTGGTCTGTATTGTATAGACAACACCTCTTGTTGTGTTAGTGGTCTGTAGTGTATAGACAACACCCTCTTGTTCGTTAGTGGTCTGTAGTGTATAGACAAACCCCTTCTTGTTGTGTTAGTGGTTTGTATTGTTTAGACAACACCCCCTTGTTGTGTGTAGTGGTCTGTATTGTATAGACAAACCCTCCTGTTGTGTTATGGTCTGTAGTGTATAAGACACACCTCCTGTTGTGTTAGTGATACTGTAGTGTATAGACAACACCCTCTTGTTGTGTTAGTGATCTGTAGTGTATAGACAACACCCCTCCTGTTGTGTTAGTGGTCTGTAGTGTATATAGACAACACCTCCTGTTGTGTTAGTGGTTTGTAGTGTATAGACAACACCTCTTGTTGTGTTAGTGGTTTGTAGTGTATAAACACACCTCTTGTTTGTGATTAGTGGTTTGTAGTGTATAAACAACACCCCTCTTGTTGTGTTAGTGGTGTTGTAGTGTATAGAAACACCCTCTCTGTTGTGTTAGTGGTTTGTATTGTTTAGACAACACCCCTCTTGTTGTGTTAGTGGTTTGTAGTGTATAAACAACCCCCTTTGTTGTGTTAGTGGTCTGTAGTGTATAGAACAACACCCCTTCTTGTTGTAGTTAGTGGTTTCTAGTGTATAAACAACACCCCTCTTGTTTGTGTTAGTGGTTTGTACGTGTATAGACGAACACCCTCCTGTTTGTGTTAGTGGTTTGTATTGTTTAGACAAAACCCCTCTTGTTGTGTTAGTCGGTTTGTAGTGTATAAACACACACCCTCATTGTTGTGTTAGTGGTCTGTAGTGTATAGACAACACCCTCTTGTTGTGTTAGTGGTTTGTAGTGATAGACACACACCCCTCTTGTTTGTGTTAGTTTGTTGTGTGTATAGACACACACCCTCTTGTTGTGTTAGTGGTTTGTATTGCTTTCAGACAACACACCTCATTGTTCGTGCTTAGTGGTCTGTAGTGTATAGACAACACCCTCTTAGTTGTGTTAGTGGTTTGTATTGTTTATACAAACCCCTCTTTGTTTGTGTTAGTTGGTCTTGTAGTGCATATAACAAACACCCTCTTGTTGTGTTAGTGGTTTCTATTGTTAGACAACAACCCTCTTATTGTTGTGTGTAGTGGATTTCTATTGTTTAGACAACACCCCTCTTGTTGTGTTAGTGGTCTGTAGTGTATAGAACAACACCTCTTGTTGTAGTGTACGTGGTCTATCCCTGTTTAGACAACACCCCTCTGTTGTGTTAGTGGTTTCTATTGTTTAGACAAACACCCTCTTGTCTGTTGTGTTAGTGGTTTCTATTGTTTAGGATACACACCCTCTTGTTGTGTTAGTGGTCTTCTTATATGTTTAGACAACACCCCTCTTGTTGTATTAGGTTTCGTATTGTTAGACAAACCCTCTTGTTGTGTTAGTGGTCTGTAGTGTATGACAACACGCCTCTTGTTGTGTTAGTCGTGTCTATTGTATAGTAACCCACACCTCTGCTCTGTGTTGTGGTCTGTAGGTATGAACTTGTAGTTAGACTAATTTATGTTGCACCTCCGTGTGTGTGCCGCTTAGTATAAGACAACCATCGACCTGTCATGTTACCGGTTATAAGTAAAACAACCCCTCTTGTTGTGTAGCTTAATGTTGAACCACTGCAGTTGTAGTTGCAGTGTATACGAACAACACACCCTCTAGTTGTGTAGTGGTCTTGTATCGTTATGACAACCACCTCTTTGTTAGTGTCAGTGGGTTTGCTACGATAGAATATACACATTACCCTCTTGTTGTGCTAGTGTTTGTATGTATTAGACCATGCATCAGCTGTTTGTGGCTTGTAGTAGAGCTACAAACACCTCCTTTGTGTTAGTGGTTTACTGTTCAGAAAACGTACCCTTGTTGTGTTAGTGTTAGGTCTATAATGTATAGACACACGACCCCCTGCATTGGTTAGTGGGTGATTGTTCAGCAGTCATTGTTGTTTTAGTAGTATTGTAGCAACACCCCTCTTGTTGTGTAAGGTTCGTGCTACTTGTATAGACAACAACACCTCTTGTCTGTGTCAGTGCGTTTTGTACTGTACACAACATTTATCATTGTTGCTTTATGGTTTGTACCGTACTCTTATAGCCCCAAACACTGCATTCTTGTTGTTTAGTGCTCCCCTTGTACTGTACAGAAAACAGTACCACTTTTGTGTTGTGTTTAGTAGCGTGTATTGTATAGACAACAGTACCCCTCTGTTGTGTTAGTAGCGTGTATTGTATAGACAAGCAGTATTACCTCATTTTGTTGTTTTTAGTAGCGTGTATTGTATAGACAACAGTACCCCTCTTGTTGTCTTAGTAGCGTGTATTGAATATACAGCAGTCCCCCTCTTGTTGTGTTAGGAGCGTGGATTGTATAGACAACAGTACCCCTCTTGTTGTCTTAGTAGCGTGTATTGAATATACAGCAGTCCCCCTCTTGTTGTGTTAGGAGCGTGGATTGTATAGACAACAGTACCCCTCTTGTTGTGGTAGTAGCGTGTATTGTATAGACAACACCCCTCTTGTTGTGTTAGTAGCGGGTATTGTATAGACTTTTTGTGTCGGTGGCTGGTATTGTATATATACAACAACATCCTCTTGTTGTTTAGTGGCTTGTACTGAATAGACAACAGTGGTCTTGTTGTTTAGTGGCTTGTATAGACAACAGTACCTCTCGTATTGTGTTAAGGGCTTGTACTATGCCATTCCAATACGAACTGACATAACCAATTTCTCAAACCTGAGTGACGTGTGACTAGCGCGGTCGTGTTTATTTGGGTTGTGTACTAGGGGTATAGGGATAATCAGTATGATGTATTACAACCCGCACTTGTTATATCAGACTTGTGAAAATGACAATTTTATAAACATATATGGAGTAAATTGATACTAGTGGGAATCCACTATTGAACCGCGCTGATGGCTTTCCTCTCGCAAACTGTTCTCCATTTCTGTTCACCTGTCAACTTACGATTGAATCAACAATTATGTGATTGCTACATTAAAATCTCATTTTCAATAAACCAGGCACACATCCCCGTGTATATTGCGTGAGCACATTCAAGCATTGTGGAAAGGTCGGAGATATTATGAACGACATGACCTTTTGACACGTGCGGGGTTTATAATGGGGTATGAAATTTCCGTGTCGTGTGCACTAGAGGGAAAGCTGTCAGATTGGGAATCAAGCATTCAACCGTGCTGCAGTCTCTCCGCAAGAAAAATTGGGTTGTGAGATGTTACACGAATTTAATTTCACCTTCGAAAGACAATACTGAAAACACTTCGTGATCGCCACACCAAAGATCGCGCATCTAGATCTGACATGCGTGATGTCAAAATAAATATTAGCCAGACAGATCTGTGTATTATGTGTTTATAGTTAAACAATATCATTTCAGTTCTCTGAAAATAATATCCAATAAACAGATGTCCACGCGTGATTCTGTTTGTTTTATTTAGATGGAGCGAACATTCCAGCACTACAAATTTATGCTTTTCCCCAGACTTTGCCATTTGATATATAATTCTGAAATTTTTATTCTTTACAGTTTTTCGCCAGTGATATTAGAAGATGGTATGATCTTAGATTTACACGTGTTTACATAAAATCTTCACGGTTCTGCCAAAATAATAACATCTGCGGTGTTGTTCGCTAATTTATATTCTGGTATCATGCATTTGCTCTTCAGATATAATTATTGTCAAGTTGTTTTGGAGTAAATGTAAACATTTCAGCCAGAAATCGGAGACAAAACAATAAGTTTCAACAATTTGGGTCCTGTTCGTTCTGAAGACTTTCCGCTAACTGCACCGTTCGTGTTAAGTCTCATCACTCTAAGCTCCCCAAACGAGATAATTTTCTCCACGTCTTTATGTCATGTTGTACAACCCAAATCTTCCTGACGATTCACAGTTGTCTTTAAAGATCTTGTAAAATAAACAAATAGTTATTTCCGAAAATAAATATACCGGTGCTTACTTTAAATGCCAAATGTCACGATAATTAATTCGAATTTTTGAAAAAAGAGTTATTGCGTTACGTCATGAATGAAATCACGAACAAAATCACGCCCAATAGAGATTCTCGCGTTATCTGATGATAGAGTGCACAAGAACAAGCCCGCGACACACCGGAGTGAACTCTAAATATCAGCATTTATAAATTGTTTTTTAAGTGTCAAATCATGAATGAAAGCAGAAAAATTTCACCGATCGCAAAACACAGGGTAAGTATTCATGAGCGTGGTGCTATAACATGGAGCAGGAAGCTGGTGTGTAAACTTTAATTTATTTTCACCAGTTTGTATCTCGTGCCTGCCAGAAACTGCACATCCTGCAGAATGTATATGGAAACACTTGGGAATAATTAAGGTGATTGTTTCTCACCTTCAAATCGATACACCTGATCACCAGCTTGAAATTAAACAAAAAGGGAAAGATAATCCCTCAACAATAACAATCTTTAATTGAAATGCCCGCTTTTTGAATTGAATTGATTGTTAGATTAAAAGAGAGCGGACACGGGGGATTCTGAGACGAGATTACCAATCTGCAGCCGGGTCTTTTTCGAGAGTGAGTCAGTTTATGCAATCGCTGTGTTTATTCTAAATTCTCTCTTTTTCAATATACATTAATTTGAAAACTGATATATGCTCACAAACGTGTATTAAAATAATAAGAATTTTGCTGGTTAAACTATTTTTTAGAACTCTGTTGTCCCTTTTTCGGAACGTTTTGGTTTCCTACACAATGACAGAAGTATCTGACTTTCTACTTTTAAAGGAATTATTTTGTCAAGAAATATATTTCATTTTTGAATGAACCACATGCACCGCTTTACGCCAACACACGTCACGAAGCGCGTCATAAAAAGCATGCTGGCGGGAAGCCTTACCGTTCATACTCTAATGCAGTATTTTCAAAATTGAAATTAGTTTTATTTTTAATTTACATTTTACTTGCTCTTCTGTCGGAAAATTCTAAGGCGTTGAAATAGTCTTGCTACATTATCAAGATTCATACGCACATTATTGACATTCATGAGGAAATGTCTAGCATTTCAATTGGTTAAAGATATCAAAGGTGAAAACACCGGAAATGTGAATATAATGCACAATTTTTCAATGCGTATGTAATCTCCACTTGTGTGATATATATTACGGTGTGATATCTATTTTGTACAATATCTATTATGTATGGTGTGTATTATGCACGGTATGTATTATGTATAGTATCAAGAAATAAGTGTAATATCTATGCGTGATATACATTTTGTATGGTATATCTATCATGTATAATATACATTTTGTATGATACATATTTTATATGGTATATATTTTGTATAATATATATTTTGTATGGTACATATTTTGTATAATACATATTTTGAATGATACATACGTATTTTGTATAATACATATTTTGTATGATACATATTTTGTATAATACATATTTTGTATGATATATATTTTGTACGATACATATTTTGTATGATGTATATTTTTTTATAATAGATATTATGTATAATATCTATCACGCATGCATTATATTTGTTAAACACGTATGGTATCAAATATGTACGTATATATTATGAGTGATATATATCATATATGATATCTAGTTTGGTATCTATCGTGTACGATATCAAAAGTACCCAAACCTTTAGAGGGTTGTGATACACGTCGACATTAGAGAAAATGTATCTATGTAGCTGGGCATTGTGAGTGTGAAATGTTCAGCACTAGTGTATAAATGAAATGGAAGAAAAGTTTTACCCCATCATTGAATGGTCATTTTACAAACAACCGGAACAGAAATACCTGAAGAATGTTTTTCACATAAAACCAAGTATATCGGACTTTCTAAGGACAGGGTCTAGTACATTCATATGTATATCGAATTTTAAAATTCGCGACATAAATTCATGTGAAATTGATGATGTCTTAACATTTTGATTATTGTGAATATGTGTCGTCTTGGAAACCTAAACTTCAGCCAACTGCCAAACCAATGACTATTGTTTGGTTTAGGACAGAGCTATCTAATCAATACGGGACAACTAACTGTTTAATGTGCATTGTTTTAGATGAGACAGGTGCTTTCAATTTAAAAACAAAAGTTAGATATAACTCATATCATTTTATTGACTCCTATTGCAAAATGATTTTTTTTTTAATTAACACAGTCAATATGATTTATTTATCAAAACTAAGACAATGTTCCTAGTAAAGACTTGATGATTACTTTTATCTGATATACAATTTTGTGCCAGCTAACCTTTTTTTTCATTCAAAAGAGGAGATATGGGTGTAGCCTTTCTTCTATCTAAACAATGCAACACAAAGATTTCTTTTTAGTTTAAGGTTATTTTGCATCGGTCCTATTGCTTAGTCCCCGAGTTCGAGGAAAACGTAATCATAAATGGTAAAGCAATTATGTCGCTACTATGAAGTGAGTACAAAATATCAGTTTGAACTCAAATACTGTATCTACTATGTATTATAAATAGGCGAAGTAAACAATGTGTTAAACGTAACCATAGTCCAAAACACGTATATACAAATCGAGTGTAGGCAATACGGACCTCCGACAAAAGCGAAGGCAGGATCAGGTGCCATGAAGGAGTAAGCATCCTCTGCTGACCGGTCACACCCGCCGTGAGCCCGTTGTCGAAACAAAGTAAACGTGAATACCCGTCGTCAAATCTAGTACAAAATGACAGTCTAACAAAGGGTATGAAACAAATCAGTCAACATATGACTTAGTGATAATTTGCTAGATTCGCAAACAAGGTCATTATAGCGACCGTAGAAGTTGGGTCAAATGCTATCTGCTTTATAGCAATGGTTAAGTCGTTTTTCCTTCAATAGATTGTTCCGTTTACTTGATCAAGAAAATGGAGTCACGGCGGGCGTGACCGGTCGACAGTGGATGCTTACTCCTTCTAGGCACCCGGTCACACCTCTGGTGTATCCAGGGGTCCATGTTTGCCCAACTCTTGTTTTGTATTCTATTTAGGACTTGTGAGATTGATCACTGTTCGTTATCTTCTCTCCTGGCGGTTGTAAAACATTTTGAGCACGTTTTCATACTCGAACTCTGTGCTCTAAATCGTTATAAAACTTTGAGAAAAATCAGTCTCGAATTCAAATGGAGTACTGCTCAAGATTTAACTAGTATACTTTGGAGTTTGCTCCGAGTCGTACTTAATAGAAACATGACTGCACATAGATAAATACATCGGCACAGATACGAGTTTGAGTATGGTATAAGTTTTTTTAACCGGTTCTGGAAAAGGATGAGCGTGATTTTCTTAATTGGTACATCTAGTAAGTACACAGATTCATATGAAAGGGAGGATCAAAAGTTGATTCCGAAAAATATCTAGATCCTCACCAACTGCTAGATTGACATTTACAGACTCAAAGGAATCTGCAGCTAGGGGCTGAAATTATCTTGGTAATTTCTATGGCTTTCCTGATTTTCCTACGGGTTAGCTGCATGCGTATATTTTCCTGTATCCAGAGATGCATCGTGAACCCTTGCCCTAAATGTTTAGCGCTGCACACGTGTCTCTTAGGATTATCTACCAGTATTCATAAAATATGATCTTATCGGAAATAATTTATAAACATAAATTTTGATGTGTTTTTCTGATATTAAAGGAATTTAATGCATGATAGAGGTCCACTGACTAGTTCTTTATTGTACCGTTAAATCCAGATAAAAATGTAATTACCACATTCTTTTTTTTTCAAATTGTGGTTGTCGTGATATATAGAATGAAGATGTTTTGTATATTAGTCCCCACGACGTTTTAATTGATTCTGCGGCCACGGGGGGCGGTACGGACCGGCACATGCACGAGACAATGGGCACGTATTGTCCAATTAAACCCCAAAGAAATAAACAGCGTAACAAGGAGGGCGGAACGGCCAGTCCAGATTTTTTCAGTACAATTAACACACAATTCATTAATGTAGACAAGAAAAAACTTTTTCGTCTAATTTCAACATCAGCTGTTTGACAGATGTCAAGATATGCTTTAAACAGATTTTTTTCTCTCTCTCTTCACATGTCGTTTAATTATATGACTTACATGTAAATTATTAAAAGAAAATCTAGCATAAGCTGAAATAATAATTAATGAATTCAAGTTGAAGTCGTTTACAATTCTTACATGTAGTAATGTTACAGGCACCAAAGTTTATAATGATTCAAAATGTAATATTTAAGATAATTTGGCGTCGATACCAATTACGTGAGTGTACGTGCATGTGATTACCCATGACGCATACTGGTGCAAATATTACATTGTGTATTAACGTATTCCTGGTAATAGATTATTATAATTACAATATTTGTCATTTACTACAAATGTGCTGATTGGACAAAATCAAAGCTATTAAACGTGACGTATAATCTTACATGCCTGAATGTACAGATTTGAAATCGTTAATACGGTGAACGAATTGGAATTTAAGTTTCAAATCATTTCATGGCTTCATTTTCGATATTTTCATTTTTTTAAATGGTGATATAATTTAAAAATCATGATCTATGTGTGTTGTTTCTTTTTTAACATAATAATTTGAGAAAATATATCAGTAATAATTCGATTATTTTGCCGTCTAAAACACTTACATTCATCCACAAATATTTTCTTTATATAAATGTAGAGTATTATATTGTGTTTGTCTCAATACTATACGTCATCGTCGGAACCCACGGGTTTTCTCTCCGTTATACTGCATTCACTATGCAGTATGACGGAGAGAAAACCCGTGAATTCCGTGGGTTCCGACGATGCAGTATAACGGAGAGAAAAACCGTGGGTTCCGACGATGTACTATACGTTAACAAAAAAGAAACAAGACATGCCCCGACATTATAATGATGGTTCACGTTTCACTAACCATCACCCTACCACAATCGGAGCTTCCCGAATGTCTTGCGCACTCGACATCTATCTATCTATGTAGACTATCTATGTACAATGTAGATGTCGAGTTCCCCGAATGTCTCGCGCACTCGACATCTATCTATGTAGACTATCTATGTAGATGTCGAGTGCGCGAGACATTCGGAGAGATTCAACTGACCACTGTCTATGAAATCTGAAAGATGTAAAAGAAAAAAAGAGCACATTCTATAAATTTTCTAAAATATCTACAAGTCGATTACTGTGATTGATGGATAAGATCTCGCGAGCATTTTGACGAGATGTGTGACTGTGACGTTAATGTTCTTATGTAACTGTGATAAGACAACTCACAAAATCAACAAGCGCCTCCTTTAAATATAAACTCAGATGTTGGTCTTATTAGATAATCAAAAACATTTTGCTAGCATCCCGTCCTGCTGGTTATCTAGAGTGACAATCGACATAAGGAGAAGTAGTGTTTATTGTGAAAATATCCACTCGGCTGGAAGAGATCTGTTTTTAACATGGTATGGAGAGGGGTGTTTATTTTTCAACAGTTCTCGATATATATCTCGTTCTGATTTTGTGGAAAAACTTATAGTGAGTGTTGATTTTCTCCTGGGTCTGTCGAACAGCGAGATATCATTCTCCGCTACTCGATGACAGACGAAACCTAGGATTTCACGTGTGGTCCTAGCAACAGATCTCGCGCCGGAAATTGAACTACAGAATCGGTTTTAAATATTTGATTTAAAGATAATAGCCATTATTTGTAGCTGTGTTCACTATATATGTTTATAAAGATCCCAAAAAGAAACACAAACATTCTTACAGTTACGTCAGAAGAATGAATTCAATTATTTTTGTCTATACTCCCTTAAATTTATTTTCCCACCATCGAAGTATCTCCAGCTGGATCAGGTATCAACGCAAAAGGCAGGGCAATGGACACTTCTCGTGACAATCGGATCGGGCAATATCACCCTAAGAGGCAAATCAATGGACAGTTCTCGTGATAATCGGATCGGTCAATATCTTCCCCAGAGACAGGACAAGGGACAATTCTCGTGATAATCGGATCGGGCAATATCATCAGAAGAGGCAGAGCAATGGACAATTGGCGTGACAATCGGATCGGGCAATATAACCCTAAGAGGCAGAGCAATGGATAATTCGAGATCGTGACAATCGGATCGGGCAATATCATTTTAACAAGCATGCAGAGCAATAGACAATTCTCGTGACAATTGGATTGGTCATTATCATCCTATGCAATTGGCAATTCTTGTTACAAATGCATCGGGGCAATATCATCCTAAAAGGCAATCTGAACAGTCAATATCATCGTAAGAGACAGTGCAATGGACAATACTCGTGACAAACAGATGGACAATATCACGAAAGAGGCAGAGCTTAGGGTAATTCTCGTTTCAATCGGTCAGGGTGATCGGTCTCCATATAGACATCCAGCCGTTTACATACACCTTTCTCCACTCAGAAATTTCTTGATCCGCTGCTGAAACTTTTATCTCTTACAAATGAGGGGCTTTTGGGCGGGGGTTGTTTGGGGGGGGGGGTGTTTGTTTGTTGTTTGGGGTGGGTGGGTGTTGGGGGGGGTGTTTGTTTTTTTAATTTTGAAATATAAACTTTAGATGTTTAATCTGTGATGTGATTTTATAACATGAATTAAGCTTTACATGCATCATCATCATACTCAAAATATATAATATATTTCAAGAGGTAAAGTCCATTTTTCTGAAGAAGATATTTGAGAATTGTTTCAGTAAAAATCATAAATATATATTCAAAAGTAAGATCCATTTCTGAAGAATATGAAATTGTTTTCAGTAAAAATTATAAATATATTTTCAAAAGAAAAGTCCATTTCTGAAAAATATGAAAATTGTTTTCAGTAAAAATTACAAAACTATTTTACAATCTTTATCAGTAAATCACGAAGAAATGGAGAGGATTAGGACATTAGAGATAGTTCAGGGCTCCTTGAACATGGGATCAATTTTGATCTGGTGGGGATTTTGGTCTTAGCCCTCTATGAGAACGAAGGATCGGATCAAAACCTTAGTACAATGTTTGTTTAGCTGTATAAAGTATATCTACTACGATCCACTGAAGCTGACCGCAGGTAGTACCAGATTAATTGATATCTAATAGTCGTGAATGAACTGTGAATTAAGTCGTCACCATTGTAATAGTTTTACTTTTCAGAAAGCTCTTTAGAAGTATATTTGGCTAAAATAGTAAAGAATTTAGAACTTATTTTGATAAACAGCGGCGATCATTAGACTTGTGGATTTAAAACATGAAATATAGTGATTCATATTATTTTGTTTTTTCATCTGATTTACATTTTCTTTTGTCTGTTTTCATTGATACTCTTCGTTAAAAGGTGCCGGCGTAAGACTTTAAATATGTGTTTGGGGTCTCTTTATTTATATTTCGATAACCAACTCGAATTCAAATAACTTCAAAGGAAATTTACTTTAAGTAAAAAGAAAAACAATTGCTTTTTAATATGGTAAAATCATATTTGAACAGTGAGTAAGACAAGTCACATAATCCACCAGAGATTACTTTTGCTTCGAATAGGTGTTATATAAATTCATAAGGGTATGAACTGCGAGACGCATCACGCCTTCCTACGTCACGTAGCGTGTTAGCCCTTCAATATACCAGCGTGAGGACTAACAGTTCGTATCATTATATGTATTTTATATCTAATATCTATTTTCATTTCTATCGGAATTCCTAGCCGCATACTACCCATAATGCTCTGTGTCTTAGTTTTGCGTGCGGAACGACCTCTGATGGAAGTTTGTTCCTTGCCGTTGAAGAAGAACTATATTTATCAAGATTCATCCGCACATTCATGAAGAAATGACCATCATTAAAGAGGTTCTAGGGTGAGGTTTGAAGTGTGTTAATTTTGGGAAGTGTATTTTTGATTGCTACATAAAAAAGAGGATCAGGAAATTAAAAAAGAAAAATTTGGGTTTTCATCTTGTTTCGAGCTACAGTATTTTTAAACATGACCTTTTTTTGCCACTTAAAATTTACTCAAGATTTGTCCATTTACACTCCATTTCGTCTGTTGGTTGTAATCAAACATTACGGCATACAAATCAATCATTACATGCAATAGATACAATAATAATGTCTTCTTAACATACCACATATAAAAAAAAGATTAATACTTGTAATGGAAATAATAATGAACTTTTCTGCACTTATACACGGAAAAAACTCATGATATCGAATTTCAGAGCTAAAAAATAAATTTTAGGAGTGATTCAATTTCTTAAAATTCACCGTAATATCAAAAATTTTGTCTCTTGTCTCAAAATTAAAATGGGAACTTTAAAAGTAGAGCATCCGGTCAAATTTTTTAAACAATATGGCAACATACTGATTTTTGCACAGAATTTTCAAGTAAATTGAATTGGACTTTAAAGAAAATGATTCTGTGAAAAAACCTCAACAAATTATAGATAACAATATTCTGAAATACATATTTATTTCCATTACAAGTAGATACCTATAAATCTAGTTCTTCATTTTTTTTTATATGTTTCGTTTATTTTGTAAGAAGAGGCATTATTATTCTATTATAAATTTGTATATTCTTTTAAAATATCTTCAGTTGATAAATGATTTTTACGGATATGTAATGCTTACGTATGTTTTTTGATTACACCAACAGACGAAATGGAGTGGTAAATGGAACAAAATCTTGAGTAAATTTTTAAGTTGCAAAAAGGTCATGTTTAAATACTGTTAGCTCGCGAAAACAAGTATGAAAACCCAAAATTTTTCTCTTTTTAATTTCCTGATCCTCTTTTAATGTTAGAAATCAAAAATACACTTCCCCAAAAATTAAACATCACTTTCAAAAACCGTCACCGCTAGGAACCGGGTCTTTAATTGATGGTTCATTTCTTCATGAATGTGCGGAATTGAATCTTGATGCAATATAGTTCTTCTTCAACGGCAAGAACAAAACTTCCATCAGAGGTCGTTCCGCACGCAAAAACTAAGACACAGAAGCATTATGGGTAGTATGCGGCTAGGAATTTCCGATTTATGAGAATTATAAGAAAAATAAGAATATTAAATATTTAAAATACATATAATGATACGGAACTGTTAGTTCCTCACTGCTGGTATATGAAAGGCGCTAACACGCTACGTGACGTAGGAAGGGTTGATTGGTCTCGCCAGTTCAATCCCTTATGTGGAATTTATGATAACACCTATTTCGATTAAGCAAAGAGTAATCTCTTGGTTTGGATTATGTGACTTTGTTCTTACTCACTGTTTCAAATATTGATTTTACCATATTAAAAGCAATTGTTTTATCTTTTTACTTAAAGTTTAAATTTCCTTTTTTGAAGTTATTGATTCGAGTTGGTTATCGCAAAATATGAAAGATAGAAGATGACCCATAACACTATATATATGGAGTGTCTTACAGACGAAAAGCATGTAAACAGTTTTTTAGCATCTTTTAAAATTAGTATCAAATTCAACTGTGCAACGCCAACCAAGAATATAGTTCCATAAACTAAACGAAACCCATAATGTTCAAAAATCCTCGAAATTGATACGCAATTATTATTTCAAACTGGACAGAAGGATATCCAAGTTATGTAATTAAAAATATTGGAGTAATCACATGTTTTTGCCATCACTTGTATTCAGGTGTGTTCTCAAATCCACAATAAGTCTAGATACGATCGTAGCACGCTGTTTAATCAATATAATATGAGATTGTATTCGTATTCAATTCTTTACCGTACGTTTCTGGTTGTAGTCTCCAAAAAAAGCTTCAGCCTACCAACATCTCATCTCTTTACTCATATACAAAGAATTGAGCTTATAATCTGTGAAGAATTATCAAGGAGAGTCTAAAAAACTTTGTACGTAAATAGTGTACATTTAAATATACTGGTTGACGAACTCTCTTTTAGGACTTTTTCATACAGAATATAATGTCCTACTGACATATGTGAAAGAATATACTCTCACTCTAAATATCTATTTCTGCAAAAGAGGTGTACTTGCACACTCTCTCTCAATCTCTGTAGCCATCAGAACGATAACAGGCCGACTTGGCAACCGATTGAACACTAGATTGCTAGGGCTCTGTCTTCCGAGGCTTGATCGGGTTGCATCATTGGTTTTATTCGAAATAAGCTTTTATTATGATCTTCTTTATTTTCTACATTTCGTGTTAATTTGTACTTTTTTAGATCTAAACACTTAAAGTTAAACACAATCTCTAGCTACAAATAAAACAGGATGATAATTAGAACACCGATGGATACACTCTACAGTGGTGCGTTGACGAATTTTACCGTGGCGCAAAGAATGCCCCCAAAAAAATATACAACACGGACACCAAGGAATACAATGATCATTGATCCCATGTTCAAGGAGCCCGAAAACTATCTCTAATGTCCTAATGTGTGCGTTTTCCATCCACAGTGTGTATCTTGGCTGTGTTTTGATTGTAACTCGAATATAGCTCAGCATGTTG